>DVQM01000091.1:0-26802 GCA_018231645.1 Heliconius ricini | reverse complement strand
ACGCAATGCCTCCAGAATTCGGCAGAAAGTGGGGAACGGAGTGTGTTAACACTAGCCTCAATGCTGTGTGCGGGATACAGCGTGAAGCTGATTTTTTTTAACTGCATCTTTTTCTTTATTTAATCAATTTATATTGCCATTTTGTTTCAGGTGGTGCTAGAAGGGGATTATTCAATTGATGAAGACAGCAAAGAGTAAAATAGAAATAAAATGTTATTTGTAGCTATTTAAATTAAGGTATATTAAAGTTAGAGGCATCGCTCATTAACATACATATGCATATGAAATATCACGAAAAATTCCTAAATTGCACTCAAAAATCGATTTTATTATCTTTGAAGAATCTTATAAAATCGATACATTTTATAAATTAAGATGTTTTTATGTTATGGATTATGTGTATATATACATTACAGCTCAAACTTATTTGGCCACAAAATAATGTTGAATACATTTGAAAAACTTAATTTGAAATATTTATAAGCTATGTGTTTCACATAATTATTAAAAAGTTTTAAATTGTTGACTTTTAACTTTATTTATATTGACAGCCTCGCAAAGCTTGAACAACTTGAGTATTCATTTTTCCAATGTTATCTTGGTAATCTTCTGCCATTCGTCTTGGGAGTTTTATCTACAGTTCTTCCTGAAATGTAAGACATTTTCACACCTGTCTGCCCAGCTGATTGGATTTAAGTCTGGCAAAGACTATGTTGTTTAGTCAGTTTCAATATTGATTGTTGTTCTTCATTATAAAAAGTCCTTCAGAAAGCCTTCACGCGTTATTCGGAACATTGTCCTGTTGATAAATTAATCCTTGATCAATTAAATGGTTTCCAGAAGGCACGGCCGTGTTATGTAATATATTTTTCTTGCCTTTTTTTTTTCTAAATTCCTTGTATACGCACAAGATCCTCAACGTAAGAGCCGCCATAACTGCCCTAAATTACAGACTGAAATCACAATATAAGCCTCGTTCACCCTTTCATTCGAATGGCGCCGTACAAAAGCTCCGCTTAGATTCATAAATTTAAAATTTTGATTCGACCGCCCGAATGACCTTTTCCCAATCTGATGTTGTCCAATGAAGCTTATTAATTGGTTAAAAAATGGTTTTAAGATGCTACGCATCCCTTGAAGCCTGCGTCAAGAAGTATTCTTTTAACTGTAGATGAACTGAACTGTATTATTACTTCTGTTCTGTGCTGTTACTGAAATGAACTGTACTGTTACTTCTGGTTCGGTTAACCGTCTATTCTGTTTGCTTGTAATATTCATACTCAAATCTTTACCAGAAGTTGTTGCTTTCTATCACCCAGGCAGGGCGACGGTTTAGCTTAATTATACCTTCAGTAGTAAAATTCTTAACAATATAGTCTACTGCTGTATGTTTTGGTATCTTCTGCAGTCCTGAAATCTCGTCATTGCTTTTACCGGATTTATCAAGGTCCTGGTTATTGTGGTTGTAGTCTCTTCAGAATATTCCTTGGTTAACTTTCGTAAACAAATTTTTGGGATTTTAAGTATTGATCCATGGTGAACCTGTTTTCTGGGCAATTAAGTAACACAAATATGGGGAGTAGTTATTTCAAATTTAGAGATGCGTTTATCACCTAATAACTTGATCTAAATAAAATTTTCACTCCAACGACTAATTTTGTAGAAATAACAATATGCTATATGACTTTTTGGTGTAGACAAGGATTTTTTCGGCGAGATTGAAATAATGAAATCCAATAAAAGTGTTCGTAAAGATATATCGCAGGTAATTTAAGCAAAAATTTAGATGGCCAAATATGTGTGAGCGGTTGTGCATATACTATTTTTTTTTAATTATGTTCTAAGTAACGTTAATCGGTGTATTTATAAATGATTCTGTACATATTGCAAATACTATTTGACCGAATAACTCACTAATCTAACTTTTAATTACTAAAAATAAATTTTATATTACAACTATATTAAATAGACGATATATTTAAAAAAATCATATTAAAAAAATAATGTATTATATAGAAATAATCATCAAAAGTATGTCAATATTATAAAAAAAAATCATAAAAACGTAAAATGCATATACCGTAAGACTCGAACTACTTGCATCAAATTGGACATATTTAAAAAATATATGTTTTTTTTATTGTCCTCACAGCGTATGAAGTTTTTATAACTATTTAGCCAATGTGGCAACCGCAGAACGAAGGAGGCAAAGCCAGATCAGCCAGATCAGCTTCACGTTGTATCCCCCACACAACAGGATAGGCAGGGGGAAGCTAGTGTTAAGACACTCCGTTCCCCACTTTTTGCCGAATTCTGAAAATATAAATACCTACATAAAACTATAGTTCTATTGTGTTTGTATTTAATGCGCGATGACTCTTGCATAATCTAATATGCACAAGGCAGTGTTTTCCTGTCAACACTTTCAATTTATGTTTTTCTCAATGTTATTATAACTATATTTAGTACATAAGTATGTTTATGTAGGAAAGAATAAAGGTTATCATGATATTTTTATGGTGTTTTATTTAAATTAGTTTTTATTAGGGTAACTTCAGAATTTGCTTGCTTCGCTCGTTGTAAAGATACAATTTTATTTTTAATTTTGTGTATTATAAATCGCTGAACGCCGACTCATTGTCACGTTTCGCCAGATCTGGTTTGCAAGCGAGAGAGTGGAACAAGCGATAGAGAGGCACAATCGGCTTAAGCGTTCCGCTTGTATATACGCATGCGTATTGCATATTCGCTTTCCATTCAGTGTTACTAATTAATCTACATAATTAACGTAAAAATATAGTTGACATAACGTGTGCAAATAAATGGTAATGTGTCGAAAAAGTTGTAATTTTCAATTAACTTTTCTTGTATTAAACAAAATGATGATAATTCAGTGATAATAATCCAATTCGTAAAAGTATACATTTTTCATCAATGTTTTCTTATGTCGTTATCTAGTAAAATTGTCCGTAAACGTCAAATTCACGTATATTTTTATAAACCAGTCGTCGCAATGGTTTATAACAGAATAAGTGAAATACACAAATCACAATGTTTTGTTAATGATACTTTACCATAAACAGATAATTAAATATGTACTTGTTTTAAAATGGATTTAAAAAAATATAAGTCGCGCTGAGTTTTTTGCGCCGGTTCTTCTCAGGTCTGAGGCATTAACTAGTGAACTGGTGGTAAATTATTTGACGTTAGTTAAAATGAAGCTTGTAACTTCTTAATTTGAATAAAATAATTTGAATTAAATTTAATAACAATTGTAACTTAATATATTCTTAATAACTTAAACATACAAGTTATGCAATGATACATAACAAAATCCCGTAAAATCTCGTTCGAAACGTTCATACTCGATTAATCAGGTTAAATAGAAAAAAACAAAAAAAGTTTCATTTAAAATATGTAATATTCGTGAAAACCAAAGATCTTACTAAAATCCCGTAAGTTAGACATTGGTTATTGGCCAGATACTTTATGGATTGGGTAGGTACTTCTGGAATTGGTCTTTATAATACATGATTGAATTTTTTGGTAATTGTAAATAGTACTCAAACAATATAATTGTAATATATATTTTTTTTGAAATAGAGAATGTTAAAGAAATTCCGCGTTCCCATTAAATTGACAAAACAGGCAGGCAGCAAACTATAAAAATAGAATAAATAAAAGGAAGAGTTCAAGTTCATCAATAATGTACAATAATCTTAGCAATAATACTTACTATGAGGTATGAATATAAATACACGTTGTCTACATAAGGAAATAACGGTAGAAGCATGAAACACTCCCCCGCGACTTTCCCCCATCAGTTTTAAATTCGCTAAGCGCTTCACATATACAGCCAGCGTGTTTTTATTACAACTTAACTTGTTTTCTCGCCGAAAAAAAACTGGCCAAGCAATAATATATCTTATTTTCATACTCTAACGATGTTTTTATTTTTTGTAGTGAAGTGGGTGATATTAAAAGTGCCCACCCTTCTAAGTAGACGATTTTTTTCTCCTTTTTTGTTCTTTCTTAATGTAAAAAGAAAACGCGAAAAGTTTCGGGACGCGACGAGTTTAAATTTTTTTCCACCCTTAATGCGCTTATTACGAGTGGGGAAAATTTATGTGATTCTCAAAGTTTTGTAAATTACTTGTTTTTAAAACTGAATTTATAAACGTATAATTTAGAAATATATAAGTATTTGCCAATTATTGGGCTTTTTCAAAATTGAAAATGAAAATCTTATATTTAAAAAATCTCCAATTTTCAAGTTCACTAAAACAAATATTTATGAAAGTAGCTCTTAAGTAATAGATTGAAGCTTTATTTGATCTTTATCAAGGTCATGTCACTATAACTTAAAAAAAATATTATTTATAAAAAATATTAATAATTAATCTGTACCACTTTGAGAGAGCCTGTACGTAGAAGCCGGCCGCACATTTGGCGCGAACGCGAGGCCGTCATTTACATTTTTATTTTATTTACAGCTTGCTCCGCGCTCTTCAATTCTGTGTTACACAAAAATAAATTTGCTTTCGGTTCTATCTCAAGCAAAAAACTCCAAGAGTATTTGTGGTTTTCAAAACTGATGGGATTTGTTTTAACTACTTATTAAACTTGTTTTTTATATAACCTAAGCTTGTGTTTATATCCAATAGAGTTACGAGACAATTTTATTATATTGCTGCTTTGCGTCTTTCTACCTAAGAATAACTTTTGAACTATTTTGCGTTTGGATGTGGAATTAATATTTTCTTTTTTGCAGTAGCATTATTATTATTTTTTCGTTTATGTTACAATATTCTCAGTAAATATATTTATCATCATTCCCCGCCAGCTGCCCATTTTTAAAGACATTACGTGTTGAGTGTCGGAAGTCAACGCCGTGCATTGACTTTTTACCAGAACGAAGAAATAAAAATAATATATTGAGTGCGAATCGCGAACCCATCACCGTCACATTTACATTCAAAATTATCATTTTTGTTTTTAATTTAAATTTTTAACGTACTTAGTACTAATTACCCGTCAAACGTAGCGGCGTGCGCTCTACATTTAAAAGCTCATTTAACGCAAATCTGGAACCCGCAGAATTTTTATGGCTTGTTAATTTGCCCCTTTATTTAAATAGCAAAATGAGTGATTTTAACTAAATTAATCAAGTTATCATTAGGATTGTGTATTCATTAGTAGGTATTCTAAACTAATATAATTTTTTTACTAGAATTACTAAATAGAAAAACAAAACATTACAAGAATAAATTAAGATAGACATTTATTTTCTCTATCAAAAAACTTTATATGTGAATTTACCAAAAATATGTAAAATAAAAAGACTACAAAATTATCATTTCTGAAATATTTTGTAAAATAATGAGGCGCGGGCTAACATTTTTTTTAAGATGTCAATATATTTTTTATTTTCTAGGATCTGATTAAAATATACAACTAAAGTATAATTTTCTAACATAAGTTTTTCTTTTATAAAATATGATCAAATATATAACACAAAAATAAAAAATAATTAGTGAGTGCAATTTCTGGAAATTTTCTTTAAAAAATGGCATGTCTTAATTTTTTTAAGTTTTTACAATCTCAATTTTAGGCATTCCATCCTTAGTTCTCAGTAATGTCTCGTATGTAAATCAAAGATGTAACCACAAAGACTAGACTAGAGTCTAGACTATAGGTACGTATGCAAACGTATCTTATTATAATTATTTATAGTTAAATCAAAGATAAATTGGCTAAATTTAAGTTAATAAACTATAATTGAAGACGATTTTTTAAAAATAATTATTGTTCCGTCAAGATATCATTTTAGGCATGCTTTATCTCGCACATAGCACAGATAGTAAGAAGGAACCTGGGAACCTAGTGTTAATACACTCCGTTTCCATTAATGAGACAGATTTGTACCCGTTTTGGTCCCGAATTCTCAAAGCATTGCGTGTTAAATTGCAAAAGTCAACGCCTTTGCCTCGTTACCAGAGCGAAGAAAACTAAATATACAAAATTAATTCCCGCGAGCGGAAAACGAACCCACAACCTTCGCGCTTTATTCCCTGCGCCACGACGATCTCGAACTGCATTTACTTATATTCGATTATTCATAAACCTAAAAACAAACAAGTGCAATTCAAATCACAGAACGATCAACATCCCAATCGCAAACGAGGCAAGTGAGTAGAAAATATCCTATTAACATTCAATTTGACATTAGGTACCTACTATGGAAAAAGTATTTGCCCATCCAATTACCAGCCCCCGGACATGTGCAAGAAAACAAACAGACAGACAAAGCTTTGGTAAAAAGCGCAGATGTCGCCGTGGTTGATGTTGGCTTAATTATGTTGTGTTTGACTTTGGTCTTGTAATATACGAGTAAGTATGTGGTTAAGAGCTATTGGAAATAAATTTGAAGTTAATTGCAATGTATCTGTCAGTTTATTTCAGTTTAATTTCTGTTGTAAGTCCAAATATATATCAAGTTAGAAGATCTTCTAAATTCATGCAATTTTGGGTTCTTTTCGTTAGATCCTTTAGATATAGATATATATACACTTATATTAAGCTTATTAAGAAAAATATATATTTTAGTTATAATTTTATTCATGTAAAATTTAAATTAACACATTGAGTCATCAAATGTTACAGTTTTTACTTGTATTTAAAAAAACCCTCTGTTTTAAACAAATATTTTTTCTACTTTCACAGTAGCGTTTGACGCTCCGTTCTCTATGAGTACTGCGGTAGGGATACAGCGTGAAGCTAGTACCTATATTATATTTTAGGTTCACACTCCACCCCACATTTAGAAGGGTGGGCAGAGAGAATCTTGTATCAACACAGACATTCAATTCTCCGTTTTTCGCCCGGCTTCGATGCATTATGCGTTGAGCGGCGGAGCTTAACATCGCACTTTGTAAATTTTTTAATAGATTAAATTTCTAACATTCCATTTCTAACAGTAAGCAGTAATTAGTGAACCAAGAACTCAAATAAATGAAAACTGTACATAAAAAATGTAGAATACTTATAAAGCGATGCAAAGCTTTTAAAATGACAGAAAAAGCTTACAGAATCATTAAAGATCAATTAATAAACTGCTCGCACGTAACAATTAGAGATTTATAAATCCAACGCGAGCTCCGGCAGCAGATTGCCGAGAAATTATTCAAACAGCAAACCCCGGCTGGACTTGATGATATTGTATTAGTTGATCACATACGAATGCGATTTTAAGGGACACTCGACTGGAGTCGCTACTTAGAAACGTATAAACCTTACTTTTATGATCAAAAAACATAGTTTTGCAAGAAATTTCAATGTTATTTAGGCCTTTTTTGTATTGAACTTCGACCCCCAATCTAAATTAAAATCTAAAACCTTGTAAACAAGGCAAGTGCTCACTTTTTCGGGGATTGTAACCCTCTGAATTAACGAGAGGTACGGAGGGGGACGGCGGTATTGTCTCACTTTCGATGTGTTACGGATATTAATGTGACGCAACTTTATTATGGCTGTAGATGAATCTTCAATTTTATTTTTTGTAATTGTTTGTCAATTTGTAAGGATTTTGCTCATTTGCTCGTTTGTTTGAATACGATGGCCGTGGATTCGAGCTTTGTTTCAACTCAGATTAATTATTACATTTCATTGGCTCTGCCGTCGAGCACTTGTTATTCCATAACAAGAAAAAAGTAGAGAAGGAAGTGATTTATCACAGGGTCTGTTAGTCAATAAATTTACATTTGACTTTTCACGTTAGATGGATATTTAAATTATAATTTAGGGTAAATATAAACTAAAAGTTTTTTTATATTTTAAACAGTTTAAGTTTGTAGAATAGACTGCATCCTAATACACAAGCTTTATCAATTTTACGTTGGAAATAAAAGGTTCAGATTAAACGCCTAATGTTGTAGTTGTATTATTCTAAAATGAGTCTTTTGCAGCTACTTTATTGTTTTTGTTAATGAACCTTTGAAGAGAAACGAGCTAAAAGTAACGTTACAAAAAAGCTTTGAAATCATAAAAAAATAAACTTATTAAATAATAGTCCAATATTAAAGGAAAACCATATACAAAAATGTTCCACAATATATTAAATTACCAAAAAAAAATGGTACAAATAACAAAAACATTATAGACATAAAAAAATCAATATCTTTCAGCAACTCTAAAGGACTCCGTGGACATTTGTGACGATTTTAGTATCAAAGAGCTCATGGGCGAAGATTTTGGTAAAGCAGGCTCTTTCCTGTGTCGAAGAGAGAGGTAGGACGACTGTTTATGGGGCTTGTCCACCACCTTGTGGTCGATGGATCTGCCGCGCTGGAGTTCCGATAGGTTGCTGGCCAGCTCTGTGGCCGCCTCGCCGTACAGCCTTTGGCCGAAACGCACCTGTTTTCATAAACATAACTTTAAAAATTATGATCCCAGTTTAAAAGCACACTTTCAGTATTTTTAAGAGGAGGAAGCTAACATCAGCACAATCTGCGCCACTACTAGCATCTATTTACGAACGAAAATGATCTTATTGCTTATAAAAAATAAAAGCCAAAGAATTACTCTCCTTAATATTAATTTAAACTGAATAATACTGCCCATAAATGTTCTCCACATAACTTACCTCGTCCCGCAGTTCCGCGCGTCGCCTCGACACCCACTCTATCTGCTCTTGTAGCTTCTTACACTCCTTCTCGTTGTCGAGCAAATCATTCTTCAGGGAGTCCATTATTTCGCGGTACTTCGACCTCACGTCGTTATCTATGGCGTGGAGATTTTCTATTTCATTTTGTGTTTCGCGGATCTTCGACTTGGATATGCGGAGTTTTCCTTCCTTTTCGAGATGGTAAAATTATAACAGTATTATATAATATAGCTTCACGCTGTATCCCGCACACAGCAGGGTAGGCAGAGGGAACCTTATGTTAAGACACTAAGTTCCCCACTTTCTTCCGAATTCTGAAGGCATTGCGTGTTAAGTGACAGAACTCAACGCCGCGCTTAGCCTCGAAACCAAGCGAAGAAATGGAAAAATGTAAATTTTAAGTAAATATTCCATCTTCTCAACCAGTCGGTTTTGCAGTCACACTTCGTGCCGTTGCGCCAGGACTGGCCTCAGTATTAATAATCTACATAATTATTTAAAAACATTTTTAAAATTATATATAGTCTATTTAAGCGAGTATACGTGATGCTATATCCTATTTCATGTTCTTTCCGCTTAAATCGCCAAGTGCGAAATAAAAATCAAATATTTAAAATATAAATAAAATAATTCGAATTCATTTTTAAATTTAAAAAAATATATAGTGAACTACAATATATAATACAAGAGACAAACAGCTAATCTTATAACCAGCAAGTCACTAAACCTTCTCAGCGAGTTTCCTCGTTAGAATATCCAAGTGTTCATCGAGGCTGTCCTTTTGTTCGACCTCGAAGCTCTGTATCACGTTGTTGTGGGGACATAATCGGTGCACTAATTGAACTGGGGGACCGGTAATAGGGCGATCTGCTTCAGCCTGAAAACCGATTATTTTTTGGTAGATTATTTCTATCGAAGTTTTGCTCGTTTATTGTGTATAAAGGTAATATAAAATACTATTTTATTAATTTTAAGTGAAATGGTTAGATAAAGTTTGGATTTGGTGAAAAATTTGTACTGTAGGCACTTGTACAGTAATATCTTTATTAGTTTTATATTTGAAAAAAAATAGTTTCACGCTGTAGTCCACACAGCAGGGTAGGCAGATGGAATTAGTATTAAGACATTCCGTTCCCCACTCTCCGCTGAATTTTTCGAGGCATTATGTGTTGAGTGGTGAAACTCAACGAAAAATGGCCGGCTTTTGCGTTAGCCAGAGCGAATAAATTAAAATATTAAACAATATTAATTCATTCCCTCGACTGGGGATCGAATTCACCGTCGCATCGCGTTACACCTTGGCGCCCCTGGGCTTAGACGGAGTATTATATTGCCTGAAAATAGTAAGTAGACTCAAAATTTTTCTTTTCTTCTAATTTACATTTGTAATTGACCGGAGTATACGACACTATTGGTACCTAGTAATTTTCTTTAATATCTTTAAAGGCTTATCCTTTTTACAGATTTTTTTTAACTGATAATATAATTTTGTCATGTCCTTACTATTACTCCAAAACTATTATATTTACAGAACTACATAACGTTAACGTGAACCAAACATCTATTCATTGACATTTGATTATATACGCATATTAATTTTAGCGTCTACATACACATTTTGTGTTAATAACATATAAAATAGTAACTTTAGGTTACCTTAGGTTTTCGCATTTTCCATCTAACATACAAAATGAGCAGAATTAACGCGAGCCCGACTCCAGCGGCGACAGTAGCGTTCATTATACCAGGAGATTGTCATATCGATTTTAATAATTTACAATAACATACATTGTAATATACAATGGAAAATAAATAAGTGAAATAAAACTTATATTATCAAAACGTCAAAATATCATTATTTTCAGAATTGGAATGACAGTTGTTTGTCCATGTTGTTTTTTTTATGTATTATAAGATAATACATGGTTTCAGTTTTTCAGTGAAACCTTATATAATAACATAAATCTTACCAAAAACATCCTGTAAAAATCAGTCAAATCTAGTAAATTACATGTTGATATATACAAGTCAATGGTCAAGTCACTTTATTATAAGGTAAGTCATTTTATTATAGAGGAACAAACAGCTTCAGAGACTTGGCTGGTTTTTTTTAAGGATTTTTTTGGTGAGAATTTATACTTACACACACTTACATATTTATACTTGATTAGTTTAGCAGAGCCCCTGGTGCCATAAACCTGAGCAATGAGTATATTAGCGCTCCTGTACTGTGTGTGAGTGGTAAGAGAGGTGGGAGGCCGCCACCGCTGCACTGTCACCGCCCGGCCACCGCGCTCTCTTGCTGTGTATACGTTCGCGACTGCAACGCCACGCGGCGCGGCGGCAGCGTCGAGTAAAAAAAAAACTAAACTAGCTTTACACTTTATCCTTAGCCGTAGCCGTAAACGTATATGTACACCAATAGAAGAGACACTAATAACCTCTGTTAGGGCGAAATTTCCATTTCTTTCGTAGTTTAGCTGAGCTGTTAGGTTTCTTCGTCAGATAATCCAGGTCTTCAATTTTTGTAAATCAATAGAAGAGATCCACCACGCTGAATAAATTCATTAAAATTAATTAAGGTGCATGTCGATATCTATAATACCATAGCTGGGCTCTAACAGTTTCTCATCAAGGTCACCAGGTGCTTCAGTTCTTCAATGTTCCTACATTTGATACTTTTCCCTTTATGTGGGCAATTAACTTTAAGCATTTACCAAATTTCATCTCTCTAGGTATATTAGGAGTACAAGTCCTATTTCGATGACCACTGAGTGAGTGATTAAGCCAGCTTCAGCAAGCTTGCTTGAGTTCTTATAGGATATTACTTTATTGATTTATTATACTTTATTAATATTTTATAGACTTGTGATTTTACTGAGGCCGTCGTGGCGCACCGGCACAGTGTTTGATTATTAAAGTGAAGGTCTCACACTGGGAAATAAATTAGCTTCGTTTCCTCACACTGTTAAGAATATAAATTGCGGCATAAAGTTCCTTCACTCAGCACGCAATATATCAAAAATTTGGCACAAAGCGGGGGACGGAGTGTTTAAATACTAAGTAAGATAAGAATAGATACGTCGATTAAGTCAAATTCTCAACAATTTTTGTTTCTATCAGCTTTATGCTGTAACCATTGTACCACTCTCTACTTTCCGCCGATTCCTGGAAGCATTGTGTGTTGAGTGGCGAAACTCAACGTCGCGCTGTTGCCTCGACACCAGAGCGAAGAGATGAAAACATAAAATATTTCATTCCACGAGTGGGAACCGAACCCCATTATCACAGCTTGGCCTCGACTCAACAATCTGATCACCAGTACATATAGGTAGTAAAACAATAATTACAGAACGACCCAACATGATAATGTTAGAAATCAGTGAACCCAAATCAAAAAGCAATAGATGTATAATTACAATACATACTTATAAGCGTATAATCTTTAGGGTCCGAGCGGTCATCCATCACGGCTCAGGTGTCGACGTGGTTACATCAAATACGTGTATCAGATTTATAATGTCTATTGCTATTGCTATTTAAGCAATAATAAAAGTATGGCTTAAGTAAATATGTTAGTTGTGGGTTCGTTTCCCATTGGGAAGAATTTATTTTAATTAAAATTGCATTTATTTTAAAAGACAAGGCGCAGTGTTAAGCTCCGCAATTTAGCACGCAAAGTTTCGAAGGTTATGCAGGAAGTGGGAAATAGGTTTGCCGGTCCTGCTAAGAATATATCTATATTTTATTCATATTGCTAACTAGCGGCCCGCTCGCGGCTTTGTCCGTTTAAAATACATGATTATTGATTTAATAAACAGAATTGATTGCAATATTATGATTTTTTTACTATATCATCGTAATTTCTAGAGGATTTTCGAATTATAAAATACGACCAATATTGATATTTGACATTTATAAAATATACATAAAACTAATTATTTATTATACATATATATTATTGTAACATTACGTTCTTTTTACCTATGTAATGTACGTCTCATCATAATTTTAAAACCCTGTTAAATGTGCTGATTCCAGTGAACAATTTAATTTGCTCCTTCAGAAACAGGCTTAAATGGTAAATTATTGATTTGAAGAATTCATAATATTCATTGTAAAATAACTGTAACGATTGCAAATTAACCTGATCCTAAAGATGAAGATAAAAAATTAAACATCTCGACCATATAATATAATTTATACGTGTAACATGTTCTTAGTAAATGTCATATATATCTATATATGGCATTTATTAAGAACATGTTACACGTATAAATTACAGCATAATAAGTGAGAAAAGTCCCCCTCTAAATGATTTCTTTATAGAGATCTACGACATTTTAAATATATTTTTGATTGATAGTGGTTATAAGGGAAGCGGTTTTCACGCCTCGTTCCATTAATGTGAGAATCATGTGAGAATATTGTGCTGCGGTGATTTTGGGCGTTGTTCTATAGTAATTTGTATAAAAAAACTTGATAGATCGGATTTGTTGGTAAAAATGATATGTATCAACGTTACAACTTATATGTTTTTAATATTATTTAAATTCTGTACTATATCTATCTAAATGTAAACTACATTGTAGTAAAAGGAATGTATAAAAGATTATATTTTTTTATAAATAATTAGTTTATAATTTAACGTACAAAATAATATAAGCCTACTAGATACTTGGTCTATTTATAAAACAAAAAGAATATTTATATGACATTAACATTATTCTTTTTTTTAAAATTCTAAACAAATACAATTTGTGATTATCTGTATTTTCGACGTCACTGAGGACGTATATGTCTGTTTGTGTACAATCTTACTTTACATTAAAAAAGTTTTGCCATTACCTTTATTTACAAGAAACGGAGCGATAGGCCTATTCATCATAAAAAATATCTACAAAATTGAGAGCACAGTTACTTAGCACTAGGTTTCCTGTGCCTAACAAACAAAAATAAAATAAATAACAAACAAACATAAATAAGACAGCTTTAAACACCACTAAAACAACAATTTTCCATACAATTGCAATCGATCGAACGTTAAGTAATACGAGCCCCGAGTCCCGGCCGAGGCAATTACGCTGCGATACTGGAATAATTGAAAGGGGATCGTTTTCTAATTGATTGTTTCTGGCCCACCGAGTGATATGATAGAGAGATTATATGTTCACGGAATGGGAAGTGGCCCGTGGCCCATGGCCTGTGGCTCGTTGGCCATTGGTCGGGGCTTTGATTGGTTAAATTATTTTTATGTGGATCATTGGTTTTTTTACATAATTAATTGTACTTATTGTGTAGGTTATCGAGGTAATAAGATTAATAACTGCATTAAAAATAAGAAAGTAAATATAATAGATGAAAGCTGTCATGTTGAAATTTATATTTTATATAGAAAAATGTAATGTATGTGTATTCTTGTGAAAATGTGAGGGAAAAAAAAAGAATAAGTGCACCTATAATACATTTACTGTTCAGTCAAATATTTCACTCTTTATATTCTATCTATTTTACAAATATTGAATGTTGGGTTACGGAACAGTTGTGTAACTCAACCCCGCACTTTACCTAGCCATTGAAATAAACACCACAGTGAAATAAAAGTCAGTTAAATATTAATTTGAAGCTAGTTGTGGAGCATGAGTGTGTGACTGTAAACATGACAGGTTATGGCTTCGATTCCCATGGGACAAAATTAAATATTTGATATTTTTATGTCCTAGCTCTGGTAACTAGTTAAAACGCGGCGTTGACATACTCAACACGCAATGCATAGCGAATCGGCGGAGAGTAGGGAACGGAAGTGTCTTGATGGTAATGAACGTACAGAATCCGTACAAAACACAATATTCCCGCCACATTTAAAATTAAACGCCGCGTTCAGAAACCGTTTTCCAAAGTTCCGTTTCACTTGCGCCGTGATCAAAGCGGCTGCGTTGACGGCGCTATATAAATTAGATTTACAGCTTACGGAAGCTAATTAGGTAGGAATGGATCAGCCATGCCCATGAGTCGTGACTCATGGGTGAGCGCGGTGCACGGACCACTAGTGTCGCGCCGCGCGGTCGGCTACCGTGACTGTTTTAACGCTTTATAATCTGTGCCGCTTTTTTGCATAGTGTAACGGTATGTTGTGCGAAAATGTAGATTATATAATATGTTTTTGATGCCTTTTTATAGTTTTCTTGTATGTTTTTTTTATTTTTGTAATAGTCATATTGGCAATAATTTGATTTCACAATTACTTATTTTCCCTCCTTGAAATAATGCATAAGACACAATTCAGGTTTATAAATAGTACTTTCGCATACATCGATATGTTTATTTAGTTTTCTCCAAATAGACAAAAATTTGCGTTTCACCATATATGTTACGATATGTGTTTTCGTTTATTCTATTCTCATTTATACAAAGTAACTTTACTTACGCCTAGGCAAAATGTGCATTTGGTATAATTATTGAAGTAAAAAAAAAATAGGATCTACATTAAAGTGTGGTATTATTATTTTCAGCAAATAAAAATATTTTATTTTTCCTGAATTTAAACTTTATCAAAATTATAAATAAGATAATTGTTATTAAAACTTAACCTTAGTATAAATGAAAAAAAAAATCAGTGAACAGTAAAAATATGAACTTAATTAGTGGATCGTTATATTCCTATATGTCAAGCGTTCCGCGACACGGTCCATGGCGCCTCGCCCTCGTCAGACACATCTTGTCGCTTTTTCATCTCATAATTTGTTACTAATTATAGTACAAAGAAGCCGCTACTCTATCGCTTCTGTTTGGTTCGAACAGACCGCTTGAGCCTTAAATATTTAATAATTTAGTAGTGGATTAATTATTTTTTCATCAGTTTCACGCTGTATGTAGAGGGAACCTAGTGTTAAGGCATTCCGTTAATTATTAATAGAATCGGCGGAAATTAGGGAACAAAAGTGTCTTAATTGTAATGAAGTATTTAAATTTTCTATTATCTCATACATAGGTAGATAATATCCATAAATCGTTGTTCTCAACAAGGTTGATGCAGCAGGTTGAAGAGAAGAAGAAGAATATATAGTCATAAAAGGTTGAATTCTGACTCATTTAAATTCTCCACCTAACACGAAAATATTATATTATTCAGAAATATTAGATTTCTGAATGCTATCTTTGCCTTTGCTACAAAAGAAAAAAAATAAACAAAATGATACAAAATATTTTCTATTCATCAACAAATAAAATTTCTTACTTCACTATAAGAATGTAGATTAAAGGAATCATGAATTCAAAATGGCGGATATTTGAATCGCTGACGCGTTTCTTCTGGCGTATTACTAACATTACCATACTTCAGACGACGAAGCTTATTTAAATGCTCCACCGACTCCATTTAGAGCTTGGAAAAATAAAACTGGGGAACGGATCCCGCGATCTCGCGCTGAGCCGCTTTTGTGGTAAATATGTATAAACCTGCCAACGTAATGTGTTCTTACAGCAAAATAAATTTCCTCGCAAATTTCAACCTTATTTTCAAATACAAAATGTCTCTAGAGATAAAAATTGGCCTCACGATAAAGTTGTCCTCTCCTAAGTATCTACGTTTTGTCGCCGGAGTCTTTTTATTTTATCGCATTTTATTTTGAAACACAGATGCCAGTCGTGTTGTTTGCGGCTTTTAAAATATCTTTTGTATGCCTATCTCATACTCTGTATGTGGAGGTATGAAAATGTTATAAGTACCTATAGTATTTGCAATTCCCTTATAGAATAAATATAAAATAATACCAAGTACAAATTATGATCTATCAGACTATTTACATTTTATCTTAAGGTTTGTTTAAATTAAACAAAAGTAAGAATTAAGTTAAACGATTAAAAAGGCACCCCGGGAGCTATGTTTGAACAATGATTCCATTATCTCTGAACGGCGCGTCGGTACTTAGACATAAAAGATAAAGCGGAATAGCCGCCAATTTTGTTCCATTACTCTCAAGTACCGCAGAATACATATTATCCGTAAAATGGAACGCAAACAAAGTGAACGTCGTTTCCCCGCCAACGATAACTTAATTTCAGTCCGCCATAAGTACGTAATTAGCGAGCCGCTGCCTTATCGGCCAGTGGGTAATTAACCTCTTGGAGGGAGCGAGCGCGACTCCTACCACCTCACCGTCCCGGCTCCCGTGTACCTTGAATACCTCCTCGCCGTAATATTTCCGCCATATTATTCGGGCGTCCGCCCACCTCCTCTGCCAATGGGGGCCGTTCCCGCGCTTTTGTTTTGCGCCGTCACCGCTTCGTTCCGAAACGTTGTAACTTGTAAGTATTTGTTGGAAAATTTGCCTGTATGCGAGCTGGGTGCGGCATGTTTTCGTAAGCGCTCGTTTATTATGCTACTCGCACTTTGTTTTCGAAATATCTTATCTTGGATTAGTGGGGGAGATGTTTTCGTTCTTATTGTGTAGTGAACACGGTCGAAAGTTATTTCTAAATGAGTTTTGGGGTGAGGGGTTGTCGTCAGTTCATATTTCATGTGTTATCATCTTTTATTGAGTGCGAGGCCGGGTATTGTTGTCGGTTTACAGCGGTTATCTCCCGCGGCCGCCGGTGTTTAGTGACGCCTCGCCTGATGAATGGAATATTGGTATGACGTGTAACTGCCTCCGTCGGGAGTTGCGTTTTTATCAAGCAATTCTATCTGTGAATACGTAGGATGGCTATAATATTTGAATGAAGTTTTCCTTATATTTTGTTGAAGGAAAATAAGAATACTATATACAATATTAAAGTGTTATTAATATATTTAAGTAAAATATAGGTAATGTCACACCACACAAGCAAACAAAAACCCTGGAAGCCAGATCAATCATCACAACTTTATTTATCTGTATTTCTGAACGGTCGTTTGTCAAAATTACGCGGTAACCGTTAAGCCGCATAATTTTTGGCGCGATGGTTGGCGCACTAATTGGGTGCCGCGGCCGTCGCGATAAAGCTCGGTTTACACAGCGTTTTAATTAATAGAGTTCGTGGAGCCTAGGGTTGCCGCTTCGTAATGAATCAAGGGTATTATGTACAAATAACAATTGCTATTGTGAATTCATTGGCTTTACATTAATAGGATTGCTTTGTGATTCGAATTATACTTGCCTATTGAATATGTAGATCATATATCTATCTGTAGATAATAGATATTTGTTATGTATGTGATGTTTCATTGAAAAAATACTACATGAAGCTTTCGTGGCGCAGCAGCGTAGCATATGACGATAAACGCGGATGTTGTGGGTTAAATTCCCACTCGGAGGACAGAATAATTTTTATTTCGTCGCTCTGGTAAAAAAGCCAAAGCTTGGCGTTAATCTCCACCACTTGACACGCAGTGTCTAAGTTAAAAAACGTAGAGCTA
Organism: Heliconius ricini; assembly: GCA_018231645.1. Classification (NCBI taxonomy): domain Eukaryota; kingdom Metazoa; phylum Arthropoda; class Insecta; order Lepidoptera; family Nymphalidae; genus Heliconius; species Heliconius ricini. The sequence continues at coordinate 8,743 of DVQM01000091.1, read as the reverse complement.
ATTATATAAGACCTGGAACGTATTTGAAAAAGACATATGCGACTCAATTTTTATTTAATTTTCGGTATAACTTTCTAAATATATAAATTAATTGTAAATGTTTAAATAACACTTAAATATTTATTATAAAATCACTACATACCATCTCATCTCATTTCTAGCTTAAACCTTTACATAAATAAATATTTATAAATTTTAATACCTTTTCTCCGCGCTAAATCCAATGTAATACAAATAAAAATGGCTATTATTGAACATGTTTAGTCGTGAAACGTAAGAAAATGTTATCAAAATTGAGGACTGTGAAAATTTCTGAGAATAATTTCACCAAAATTCAATGTAAGTCGGGAAACTCCCTCGACTGTTACCTTTACTACGTCACGGCAAAGATCAAGAAATATTATATCTGTCGTAGATGTTCTTTTTTGATAAAATATTTTTTCTCAAATAAAAAGATCACAATAGTATAAATGTTTCATTGAGGAATTTTTCACGCGACAGTTGTGAATTCGATTTCCACTTGCAAGAGTGAATAAAGTAAACAGTGTTGAGTTCCGCCAGCCTCTCAACAGGAAAATATTTCGAAAATCGGTGGAAATGTTTCTTTTCTGTCCTGTCACCTCGTCTTTTACATGATGTCCTCCCTCATAAAATCGTTCTCTAAATGTGTCTGTTAATGTTCTTGTTTAGTCTTTTATGTAAAACAAGATTAAATAATAAAGTAATATACGTATATATAAAAAAAATAATTGTTACTAGCCTAATGGGTATTCTGTATAGCATATTGTAAATATTTGTTCATTTTGTTATAGAAAAAGATTGTATTACACTGAATCTCTTTTTTTTAGATGTCTTTTATAATTGTGTAAAGTTATCTTTTTTTCTACCGGAACGTCACAAATAAAGAACGGTAAAGAATCAAAAGTGAAAATGATATAAATGATATAAATAAAGATAAATGTTTTGTCGAAATTGAATGCAACGTATCTTTTTAACATAAATGAAATTCGATTACCATCGAATAGTTAGGACCGACAAATATAGCCTTTATTCAGAGACGTTCAAGTCGGCCAAGCATGGATGGCTCTATACTAAATATAAATGTACGTATTACATATTATATAACAATTAAAAATATATTTACCTTTCTGAAAACAATTTTTATTCAGTTTCACGATGTATCGTGCAATCCTTTAGATTTGCACAATACATTTGATCTTTTACATTTACCTACATAATTTATAAAAGCATTTTTGCAGTGGTATTTTATAAACCTTGTCCCAGTATCGTTTTTCTAATTTCACTTAGGGACAGTTAAACGTCGGGCACATTTTAGAAATTAAGAAAAAATACTTACATTCTTTTAGTTGATTCTTTCAAAACAGATCGACGTTTGACCGAGGCTGATAGTCGCTTCTTAGACGTTTGTTTGCAAGGAACTAAGTTTGACTTAAAATTATTTCTTATTTATTATATATCAGCTTCACGCTGTATCCCGCATACAGCAAGGTAGGCAGAGGGAACCCACTGTAAGACACTCCGTTCCCCATTTTCAGCCGAATTTCTGGAGGCATTGCGTGTTAAGTGACAGAACTCAACGACCCACAACCAGTCGGTTGTACAGTTACACTTTGTGCTGCTGCGTCACGACTGGCCTCAATTAGTCTAAGGCCGAAAAACGTGATTTGTAGTTGTTTTTGACTAAAACCTAAGGTAAGATCCTAGTATTAAGTAGTCACATTCAGCAGCGCAGAAGGTTCAACCTTTGACTATAATTTATAATTTTACATTTTTATTCTTCGCCATTTTATGTCACACATATCTATCTATCTATAAAAACATATTTTAATATTGGATATATGTTTCAAAGCTACTATTTATTTCTTATTAAATTTTAGTAGTTTTAGTACATTCCATTTAATAATAGTCACTAAAAGTTTATTTTACAGAACAGCAAATGTTTACAAAATCGTAACATTACAAATTGAATGATTAAACACCGAAGCTTGGTTCACTTTTTAATTCTAGTCCCGGGAGCATCGTCATCCGCACCTGTCAAACGCAAACTACGAGATCGCGCTGCCATAAAAACTCGATAAAAAAATTAAAGCTAAAGAAAAAATACTAAAGCTTTTCTTGTGATTAGGAACACTGATATGCATTATTTAATGGATTTATATTTTTTTTCAGCTTCACGTTGGATTAATTGTACACAACTGGATAGGCAGGGGGAACCTAGTGTCAAGACACTCCGTTCCCCACTTTCCGCACATTTTATATGATGATGTTATAATTTGAAAGTTCTAATTGTAGTTTAAATTGATTCTATTATATAAAATATATATTTTTTTAATAATATGATGCAGGTCACGTGAAAACTTTTTTTTTATAGAGACCTTTCGAGATCCGCTGGATTAGAGTGGCTATACATTCCACCGAAGTCTATTTTGTTTAATCAGTCGGTATAATAATGAAATTACAAAACAGCGATATAATATTTTTAAATATCCAAATAATGTAAATCAAGTAATATCGGTAATTAAAATTAAATATTTCACGGAAATATGAACTGGAAACCATTGTGTTAAGGCAGACAGGTTATAATTCCGACACATAGGCGCTCAAAAGAAAATACTTTGCTAATATACAAAATTATATTTATGTCGCAACCGTATAAAAACGTCACTCGAAAAGCTAAAATATAATTAAATCGATGTTGTATCCCGCATTTAGCACAGTAGGCAGACGTAGGTAGTGTTGATACTCTTCCTTTCCCACGCACCGCCTAATATTCGAAAAATTGAATTTTGAGGTGCCGAGCTTAGCGCCGCGCTTTGTCATGTTACTAGAGCGAGGAACTAAAAAAAAGTAATTTCTTCGAGTCGAAAACACACTCAAAACAATTGTATTTAATCAGACAGGTTTCACCTCCGACATGAAGGCGTATAAAAAGAAAATTCTTAGTTAATATGCAAAATTATATCGCAGTCGTACAACCACATCACCTTCAAAGTTTCGGGATTGCGATGCAATAAAAACCTTATAAAATTTATAATGGGAAAACGTAGCGGAATTTTGGTGAATTATGAATGGTAACGAGGTCCCGCTCCCCTTTGTATTGAACTGTACCAAGTTTGTACTTGTTTCTTTTGTGGATTTCGTCCACAGATTAACGTGGAAGTGCCAGTAATGTGTTTTATATGAATTGCGTTGCTACTAAAGCGAGAAAGTTAAAGTAATTTATTCCCTCGAGCATGAACAGAACCTACAACGACCGTTTACAGTCAGACTTCTCTTCTTCTTAATCTTTTATCTTCTTAATCCTAAGATATGCTAAAAAAATATTAAAACATTAAATATTTCAATTATTTTGCATGCAGCCTCCAGTAATTTATTAGTTACTGCACTGACGCTTTACAAAGTACCTATCTGTACTAATGACGCTCAAAAGAAGAGATACAGAAGAAACCTGGTGTCAGTAATAGGTCACTCTTTTTTCTTTGAGCACCCATTCAGTGGGGCTGGTTAAAAATTATTTTTATCATAAAATGTCGTTACATATTCTATCGTTACTATGTCGAATATCGTTATTTACTGAAACTTACTTTGCATGCCATTTTCTCGACTTCTTGTGCTTAGATTGCTTGCAGTTTATTGTTCGTGGGTCGACGTTTAAGTTTTAGTTTTAATTGCATTTATTTGTTTTGTTACTCTTTGTCGGTTGTCGTGCGACATAACTATTTTATAAAATGAAACGATTTATATCTTTCATTTTATAAATATATATTGTTAAAGAAATTTTAATTAAATTATATTAAAATATCTCAAGATGCATGTTGTAGTGAATAACTTAATTTTGTTCTAATTTTAAATATAATGAAACAATTGTATCGTCTAAACAAATCAAATTTCATAACGAACGTAAAAGATTGACAATAATATTGAATGTTACGTTACGTTACGTTATTATTTTTAATATAATATGCTTATATAATTTCATTTATTTAGAAAATGTACAGATATTTAATAACAGTTGCAGCGAACAAATATTTTCTATAAGAAAATAAATCGAACTTACAATCTTCACTACCGTGGGCATACCTACATCGTACAAATACTAATATACTAATATTACAAATGTGAAATTTTGGAAGATTGTTTTTTCCACTTTCACGCAAAAACTACTGAACATATAGAGATGAAAATTTACGTAGCTTAATAGGAAACCTTTTAAAACCATCGGAATAACATAAAGGCTATATATGCTTATGTGTTATTCCTATCTATTGGATAATTTATGTAAAGATTTTGTATAATTTGTCTATAATATGCCAATAATCTTAGGCGGGCGAAGACGCAGTTGGGTCGCTATTACACAATTTACTCAAATATTCACACTGTATATGTTATTTCAATTTAATTTAAACATTTATTTTTCATTTTATTGAACAGCTACGCAAGCGAGGGCGTCGTGTGAATTCGCATACTTTTTTAGCTAAGTCCCTTTTTTCCCGCCGCGGGCTGAGTGGGGCCGAGTATTAAAACTTGTATCGGATTAGATGAAATTACTAAGTGGATAGAGTTAAGTGTGTGCCCGTAGTGTGTGCCCGTGAGGGGGCCCGGGTGGGGGCCCATGAGGGGGCGCGGGTGTCATAAGAACTATGGGTTGTGTTGCCTTTTAGAGTAGAAGTGCGGTTTAAACTTTATTAAAATACTTTAAATTTGAGTTTAAATAAATAAAATAAATCAGCATTACACGGTATCCCGTATAAAGACATGGGAGGCAGAGGGAACCTATTAATAAGACTCCGTTCCCCATTTTCTCTCTCAACTCAACGCCAGGCTTTTGTCATGGTGCCAGGGAGAAAAAATAAAAATATTATAAATAAATAAATAAATAACAGTTCCCCGGATGGGGATCGTACCTACAACCGTCGCGTCGTCGCGTTACAGTCGTACCCCAGCCACGACTAAAAGTGGGAAAAGAAGAGTCTCAATATTAAGTTGCGACTTTCTGTCAAATTCTGAAGGCATTACGTGTTGAGTGGCAGAACTTAATGCCGCACTTTGCCTCGTTACCAGAAAGAAGGAAATCAAAAAATGAAATATTTCATTTCTTCGAACTTCTAATAATGGAACCCATAACCGCGTTTATAATCACAAGCTTGAGCCCCTGCGGCACGACTACGCTCAATTATACAAAATATTACAACATTTTAACCTAAAAAAATAAAATAAATCAGCTTCACGTTGTATCCCAAATACAGAGGGAATCTATTGTTAAGACACTCCGTTCCCCAGTTTCTGCCGAATGCTAGAGGCATTGCCTGTTGAGTGGCCAAACTCAACGCCGCGCTTAGTCTCGACACCAGAGCGAAGAAAATATATATTTAAGTAAATATTTTATCTCTTCGAGTGGGGATCGAACCCACAACCAGTCGGTTTTACAGTCGCACTTCGTGCTGCTGCTCCACGACTGGAAGCAACATTATAACTTATAATTCTATAAAACAAGCGTTTTGAACTAAAGTTTCACGTCATCGCTACGTAATCACGAGTAGAGACGATCTTACGTTGAATAAAAGATGGCGGGCACGTGTGTCTAATGCACTCATCAATTATTACGCGATCCAATCCCACCCAGATCCCGGATCCCGGAGTTTTGATAAGGACTAAGTAAGCTTAAGATTATGTTTTCATTATCTGTGCAAGTGATTTTGGATCTGTTGGATGGTTATTTCTTTTGTTTTTTGTATTTTTTTATTGTCCCAATTTGTTGTTAAAGCGCATTTGTTGTGTAAATAAGTATTTTAATGATTTTATTCACGCCATTTATTTGAATATTAAACAATTATAGTTAAGTGCAAATACTTTTTTATACATTTTTCGTAAACAATTAAAGACCAAAATATTTTGATAAAATTACTAAATATACCTTTTGGACAAATAGCGGCAGAGAAGATGAAAAATGTTATATTAACTTTCCAATTCTTCAAATGTCAAATTAATCTTTTCGTGTAAATAAATTGTATTACAAAAACTACCTTCTTTTTCAATTAAAGACGTTAGACAATAACATAAAGATAATTAAATATATTGTTAATAAAACTTTGTTTATATAAAGGGTTGTTTTTGAGACCCGAATATAAACTGCAAAGACCGCTTAGCATTCTCAAGCAGACTAAATAAAAAACCTATTACGTTACTTACAAATAGACGAAACTACCCGCAAACTCTTCATGCAAAATAACGTTGAACTGCAGTAAGGGTCCTCGTCTGGTCAAACACGCCTTGTAATTTGATTGAGTCCCATTAAAACCACTATGGAATACCGTTCACATTGTTAACAAGCTCCGATTTTGATCTTTATTGTGTGAGGCAGAAGGAAGAGTGAGTTTTTGCGAAATGAAAAATATCGAAACTTGTAAGTCCAACTCTGTACCCTTTAGATGGCACATTGAAATCGAACTGAATTTAGTGTTTGCACTGGTTTTTTCAAGCGTACATCAGATTTTTTCGTGTTTGTACGTAGATTTGTGATATCGTTTTCCTTTTGGGTATGTTGCTTAAGCGTTGCTTTTCTTTACATCGGTAGCGATCGCCGCTCGGCTCAGCTTTTGTATATAAGTAGTCTATCACGTTGAGTTTGAACTTAATTTTTTGATAGCCAACGTAGTGATAGATTATTACATAATATAATTTTCTAAGAATTATGCGGTATAATAGAAACTTAAGCACACTCCATAAATATCATTCTTGAAAAAGTTTGTTTGTATTTTTTAATAAGTGTTGGTTTACTGAGATTAAATACTGTTTCGTGTCTGTTGAAGAAATTTATATCTTTTTTAAATTTTTGTTTTGCTTCTTGGTAACACATTATAACAGCGTATATATACTATATGTCAATTCAAATATTAAAAATCAAATACAATATTAAAAATAGACAGATGAAAATAATTAATAATAATAAATATTATGTTGAAAAAAGAGAACAGAGTGTCTTAACAATAGTTTCCTCTGCCTATTCTTCTGGGTGTGGGATATAACGTGAAGATTCGGTGAAAATAAAAATATTTGGAAATACAGGCAAATTTAGATTGCAAGTTTACAAAATTACACCATCTAAAATGTGCTTAAATAAAATGAACATAATAACCAAAGTTCACAAACCTGGCGCAAGTTAATGACCAATTAAACAGATTGTTACAATCTTGACAAGTATAATTCCAATATAAACATAGGAATATCTCAATTTTCTCAGAGAATTAGCTAATCTATCCGATGCCAATACAAATGGGGTTGACGGTAACAAACAGCTGTTTAACGAAACAAATAAGACCTCGCCATACTACTTATCAACCTTATGCGGACCCTAAAACGCTATTGTGATGTTTGTATTACGTGTTGGGATGAGAATTGCGAATGTCAATTAACATTTTTTTCCTTAGCTTCACGTTGTAGTAGGGTAGGGAGCTTAGTACTAAGACACTCCACTCTCTACTGTGGCCGCAATTCTGGAGGCATTGCGTGTGAAATGGTAAAATGCAACGCCGCGCTAGCCTCCACATCAGAGCGAAGAAATGAAAATTTTGAATAATTTCATTTCCTCTACAGGAAATCGAATCCACATCCTGTCGCGTTAAAAGTTACACCGTATGCCCGTGCGCTACGATTGGCTTGAAAAAAATACGCAATATAATTTTCTATTCCTATGGAATCTCTTTAAAATTAAAGTAAAACAACGTAATAAACACGTTTCGTGTATTTCGTTATCTTCAGGCGTCTTAATCACGGTCTGGTGGCCATTACTCAGCGGCGGCTAATTGCCACATTTGTAGGTCGCAAACTAGCGGCCCCGGGGCTCTGAACAATGGGCACCTGCGAACTTGGGTTTCGCTATATTATATAAAGTTTCCATTTAAATTTTGATATATCTTGACAATGAAAATTGCTTGCCATAGTGTGAAATGTGGATCTTGGTGTGCAATATAATAAGGATAATGTTTTAACTTTTGTATAAATAATAACAAATTATGATTCAAGTGAAGTTATTGAAAGTGAGTTTTGTTTACGAAGTTCTTATCGGTATCTTAATGATTTAAAAAATAAATAGTACTATACATAATATAATAGTACTATACAGATATTTATCTAAAATATGCCTAAAATTAGCCTTATAAACTGCACTTTAACGGCATTCTAGTCAAATCGACAGTTATACAATTTTAGAATTCAGTCGTATTCTTTAATAAGTACAATTTCATAAAATGAAATCCAATTTAAAAAATTAATGCTATATTAAATATATACCATATTATATTAGGTATATAATACCTAACTAAACGGTATCATTTCTATGTGGCTTAGGAAGCTCTTTGTTTTTTTTAGGTTATGGTCGGAAGAGAGAATGTACAGAAGGACAGTGAAAATGAAGTGTCAAGACAGTCCTTTGTGTAGAACTTAACGCCGGTCTTTATTTATCAGACCGTGGAAATGAAAATAATTAGTTTCCACGAATGAATATAGAAACTATAACTATCGCGTTTGTAGTCAAACGTTGCTGTACCGTCGCCCCACGATTTGCTGTTTTTTTGTTAAACTAAAAGTATTAAATAATAATCAAATCAGCTTCACGCTGTATCCCGCACACAGCAAGGTAGGCAGAGGGCACCTAGTGATAAGACACTCTTCCCCACTTTCTGCCGAATTCTGGAGGCATTGTGTGTTGAGTAGCAGAACTCAA
>DVQM01000090.1:0-26945 GCA_018231645.1 Heliconius ricini | reverse complement strand
CTGCTGGGCTCCCTGCAGATGATGCACCATTCGCCTCTCGAGCTGATGGCGGCGGCGCACCATCATGGTCCACCGCGGTACGGAAGCCCGCCACCCATCTCGACGTCAGATCCGTCCGCAAACGAGTGCAAGCTTGTAGATTACCGCGGGCAAAAAGTAGCCGCTTTCATCATCCAGGGAGACACCATGCTGTGCCTGCCGCAGGCCTTCGAACTGTTCCTGAAACACTTGGTCGGCGGGCTGCACACAGTGTACACAAAACTTAAAAGACTGGACATAGTGCCGCTGGTGTGCAATGTGGAACAGGTGCGCATCCTCCGCGGGCTCGGCGCCATCCAGCCCGGCGTCAACCGCTGCAAGCTGCTGTCGTGCAAGGACTTCGACGTGCTCTACCGCGACTGCACAACGGCAAGGTACGTTTCATCTAAACAACCAATACCTATAGTTTTTATTAGACTTTTAGTTAATTAGATTTTTCTTATTATTTATTCCTATTTACAAGCATTGTTTGGTTTAAAGCCTTCTTTAAATGTTTTGCGTTATGCTTTCGTTATATATTTAAGGAGATATTTTTTTTTTATAAAATGATTACACTCAATCCAGGCGTTGTCTAAATGAATATTTTAAAAAAATATTTGTCGTAGTTTCAACCTCCTTAATAGCACGCGGCGGGAGGGTTGTACGGCTCCCATTAATTTTTCATATTTTAATACGCGCCAAATATTTCCACTGAATTAAATATTAAAGTGTACTTCGGCGACGGAAGGGTTAATTCTCGGTTAATTAGCGGCCGAGACGTAAATTTTTAAAGAGTAATTTTTACAAACGCTAAAGTTAGATTAAAAAAAAGGCAGTTTGGTGTGCGCTGTTCGCCCGGTAGGCCTATATAAGCTTTCCCGAATGCGATTTTAAAAATGTAATGTCCACGGTAACAGTGCGATAGGGAGATGTAAATTTTAATTTTTCGCTCGTATCGACGGTTTGTGTCCGTAATATTTAATGTTTGTTTATTGATGAACGGAAACGTGGGCCTTGTGAGCGTGACTCACTTTATGTTTCATTTTTATGAAGTCACAGTTTTATGTTCATTTGACAGATGATGTATCTACACAAAGAGGATATTTTATTTGGGCCGGACATATTTTACTGTTATTTATAATTATAAAGAACAAAGATAAAGATAAAAAAAAAATAAAAAAAAGTACAAAGTTTATTTTAAGTAATTACATCAGTTGATATCTGGGAGTGTTTCTATTAATTAACTTGACTCTATTATTTAATATTTATTGTTAGTATAACTCAGATTCTATTATTGAATGAAATTAAGTTGACTCGATTATTTTATATTTATTATTATAACTTGGCTATTTCTATTTATAGATACGACGAGTTTGTGATATTCTGCTATCTATATTCTATACCTACTATTAAATAGACAATTTGCAGTTATTTTATACACTTTTTTAATGTTTGTTGACTTTAGTATTACACAAAAAAAAAACTAAAAAAGGGTACATTAGATATCTAAAAACGTTTTTCTTTAATTTTATGACGTCATTTATAATTTGATTATTTACAATGTAGAAACCTAGTTTTCATTATTATATAATAAAATTATTGCAAGCACTGTGGAGAATTACTATGTTTTGTTTAAAAGAATGCAGGTTTCCGCGCCGCTGGTCGCCGCTCTCTGGTCGTCCGTGTCTTCTTAATTAGAGAATTTGCATCAGAAGATCTATTAGTTTCTTTATCAACTTGTTATTGTGCTATATTTTTAACACATCGTCGTTCGTATTGTGCTATATTTCTAAAACATCAACTAAATACAAAGTGTAGATAGGTACTTAGCTTCGTACTTACTTCCATTACCTATATAAGTGGAACAAATGTAAGATTTGCTGCAAGAGGAGAGGTTAGAAAACAAAACTTAGTGTTAATACCCTCCGTTCTTCGATATTCTTTTAATCATTGCGTTTTTTGGGTGTAAATTCAACGCCGCCGAATTTTTTTTTACTCGGTTATGAAAATATTTTTAGGATAAACTTATAATTTTACTATAAATATCCTTCCAAATGAGAAACGAATAAAAAGCCTTCGTGTGTATGATCAGTACGTTTACCAACTGCGCTACAATGGTGTCCAAAATATTAGCTAATAGGTAAGTAGGTAGGTGGTACCTTACCTACCAATATAATAACATTAACGGCAATATAAACGGCATTCATATATAATTTATATGAATATAATTTTGACATTATTTGTAACGTAACAAAAATGCTTATTTAAAAGATAAGATTAAAAAATGAACGCCGATCCCGGTGCGGCGAAATCAAACTAATCTATATTGACATGTTTCCGCCATTTCGATTCCAGTGTATCCATAAGATACCGCTTACAAATAAGAAATAACATGTTTTTTATATTATCCATCTTCGTAATGATGTTTAGTTTAATTAGATTTTTTGACTCATTAAATGTATATATTTTTTATTAGTATATTAGGTATGTTTATAGGAAATATAATACGATTGCCTAGAATTAGGCATATACGGTCAGTACTTGCCTACCTATAGTTTTTAAAAAATCGACGTCAATACTTCACTACCTCTTTATCTTTTTTATCTTAATAACTAATCTAGGTACTACATAGATACATACATATATGTTTATTCGTGTGAGTAATTAGTATCTTATGCAATCTATTGAATACTATTAAAGATAGAAATTAATTTTAATGCATTCCATTCATAGATCTGTCCAAATAGAAAAAGAAATGCATTAATTAAATATGAATGCAGCATATCAGCATTTATCGGGGTTATAAGCTGGTGCTAGTAGGAAATGCGATATTTTATAGCATCGCCCGCATTACAAAACGTATATAATAATAGGTGGACGTTCCTTTTCACGCTTCAATAATTGCTCGACAGCAGATAAACGAGGCTCAGGTTACCTATGAGGAACCCCACGGGTGTGACTCGGGATTGCGATTCACTTACAACTCTTTTGGCTCGAGTGTGGATTTGAGTAGGTACTTAACACAAATGCTTTTGAGCTTATAATTCAATTAGTTGAACATTCTCTTATATGAATATGAGACGTTTTGGAAGTTGCTTAAAAACCAAGTCTCGATAAATATATATTGTATTCTCTTTTGTTATATTTGTTATATTTATATAAGAAATAGATATTTACCAATAGTAACAATATATTTTAAAATTACATTAAAAAATGAGTTTAAATTAGTAACAGATAATGACGTTTTGTTCGTAATTATTGAATTGTAGCTATTTCTCGACGAATACACTCGAAAGCGTTGATTCCGTCCATTGTCTCTGCTTCACAAAGCGAGGTTCAATTATGGAGGTCATCAACACGACTTTTTATGGAATTTTCAGTTTTACGACGCATTTTGATGGTCCGCCTTCAAACAGAGTGATATTTTGTAAATAAACAAGGCACTGAAATAACTACCTCATTACCTTTGTAGCGCCGGTAGGTGCGACGGAACTTCGGGTAACATTTTCAGTAGTTTAAACTTTGAAATTTGTCGGAAGGATTACGTAGGTATATACAAAAAGGATTTTTAACGGCGGCACCGTTTGAAGTTGTTGGTAGTTCTCACGGTTTGTCAAAGTAATTTTTAAACAATTTTATATCAAAATATGGATATTTTAATTAATATTTAGTATTATAATAACAAATAAGCATGTGGGCTATGGCATCGCGACGATGCTAGTGAGAGGAGGCTTTATATTCAACTTTACTTTCAATTATTAAATACTAGATTCAGATATTTATACGCTATACAAAACAATATTCAAAAGCGATTTCATAACTGCGGTCGAAGCGAAATTATATAGTGCACTTACTATGCATGTTTACATACTATGATTGTTTTAAATAATATTTATTAATGTGCAATCTACAATTACATAAAATCTTTTCATTTGTACGAACGTGATGTTAGTCAAATTGTGACTACAACTCTAATCAATTGTTTGTTATTTTTTCACTTGTACCATGTTTATTAATTGAAGATATTGGTAAAACACGCCTAGTTGACTCTACTACATTATAACTTTTTTGTTTTCTCATATTAAATTGAAATCGAAGGCTTCTGTAGCGCAGGAGCACAAAGGTGTGGCTGTAACGCGACGGTTGTGGATTCGATCCCCACTCGAGAGAATGAAATATTTATTTAAATTTATATTTCCATTTCTTCGCTCTGGTGTCGAGGCAAAGCGCGGTGTTGAGTTCCACCACTCAACTCCCAAATTCCGCGTAAAGAAAATGGAATGGAGTGTCTCAAAACTAGGTTCCCTCTGCTTACCTTACTGTGTGCGGGATACAGAGTGAAGCTGATTTGATCTAATCATATTAAAATGATAAATTTGAGACGATAGTAAGGTATATATTATATGAACAATAATGAACGATGGCCGAGGAACCTACTGGCGGTGATCCAAATAGTGGTAGTTATTGAAATATTAAACCAAGACGCTGCAGTCTCAGACACGTGCTGCCATATTAAGAATCTAGCTGTTGCGCGTGTCTATGCCTGTGCATATGTTTCACCTAAATATATCTATCGTAATTGTTTGTGTATATATATTTTTTCTTTAATATCAACTATAGTTTTTTATATATAGTTTACTTGCACAGGTTACCAATTTCAGAATTATAGGCAAAAGGGACAGTACAATTTAAAAAAGTTAAAAGTAACTTTGTTGGCGTATGCTCTTATTTTGTTTGAAATTAATTACAATTATAAGTTTGCCATAGTTTTTATCTATTGATTTCCAAACGAAAGTCTCAACTCTCTCAATTTTCTGTTAGGTAAAAATACCCTCCGTATTGCAAGTTTTTCTTGGCAAATTTCATAATTGTAAATTACGGGAAATAACCTAGGTACTTATAGGTTTCGATAACGCAGCGAACAAAATTGATAAACTTAATTAAACTCTCATTTTTTATGATATAAACTATAAATATAAGTTTGTAATGCATTTTTTCTATGAAATTCCTACAAAACTTCATTTGTCGGACCGACTCACTTCTTGCCTAATATCATAACTGTAGAGCCTCAGGAACTATTTTTTTTTTTAGTATTAGAAGTAACTTAAGAAGGTTTTAGTTAAAACAATGCATAAATGCTCCGTATTTTTTGATTGCGATGACTAAACGTCTTGGTTTTTTTCTGTATGATATATAGATAAATGGTTATGACATATCTACGGGCAGACGGGTAATAAAGTGATACTATAAGGGATTTTTCCTTTTCAGGCACGGGAACCCTAACAAACATTTTAATTAAAAATAATATAAAGTTATTATAAACGTCGGCATTTTTTGTTAAGGAACAATACGTTATTAGAGAATGAGCGTAGATACGTATAGGTACTTACATGTATATGTAAAACTGAAGTTTGTTAAAAAATTTTTTATACCTAATAATATAATATATGTTTGCTTACAAGCCATGATTACTATAATTAAAAAAAAAATAAAAATAAGTTCAAGTCGGGTCAGTTGAGTTGTCAAAAAAGATGTCTAAAGAAAGTAAAATTTTAAGTTTCTTTCTTTATCCTTCCGAAAATAGGCATATCTCAAGAACATACATCATCTGTCTGTCTTTCAGTTAAATGAAAAATCACGATGACAATGCGACGTTTTAGTATCCAATAAAATATTGACGCGGATAGTTTTATTAATAAATACTTTGTGTAATAAAAAAAATATATTTTCAATTCAATTTCACTTTAATTAATTTACTTAACTAATATTTAATTTTCATACTGAAATATTAATATAAACCATCTTAGAATGTTAGAAATCGTTTGTTTTGTATTTACTTAGTGCCGGCGCTCTAGGTGGGCGGCTAAAATTGGGTCTAAGACGTGCTTGGATTAATCTCGCTATTGTTTGACGGAGTGTATTGACACGCTACCTTTATCGGATTTTGGTACTCAACTCTAAGCGCGGCGTGTAATCGGCGTTATTCAAATATACATACATATATATTCAAATTTAATTGTAAATTGGTGATTGCTCTAAACTGACTACCTTTAGTTCCTTGTTTTTTTTCGCTCCACGCCATATTCCACACATAGCAGGGTAGGCAGAAGGAACCTGGGAACTTAGCAACGACATACCGTTCCCCACTTTCCACTTCCCGCTGATTTATGAAAGCATTGCAGGTTGAGAGGTGAAAGTTTTCCCAACTTTATGAAATAACATCAATTACCTAATATAGGTAGGTAGGCCTACAAGATACAGTAGTAGTGATAAAGAAAATTAAAAAAATATAGTTATTTACTTAGAAATAACTGTAATTTACGCGGAACAAATTGCTATTTCTAATCAGATTTTGCAGTGAAACTTGCAGGAAAAAGAAGTTAATGTTAACACTGCATTTTCCGCCTTGAGTTCCGCCACTCTATGCAATGCCTTAAATTTGATGAAACTGAATAACGGAGTGTCTTAACACTAGGTTCTAAGTGCTTACTTTGCTATAGTATGAAGAAAAAAATAAATAAAATAGTAACTACATATAAATGTTAATAAGATGTGCAATATAACTGTAACCATTACTTAGCTATTACAATTAGAAACAATAAGATAATACATTAATATCATATAACAAACAAAGATATACACAAGGAGTCGCAACTTGATAAGCTTTCCAATTGCCATTCAAAGTACATTGAAGCGGCAAATAAACTCGACTAGCTTAAGGAAACGCAATTCCTTCCAAAGCAGTAAAGCGACAAACTGCTCTACAATGGGAATATCATGGAGGCAATTTATTACGATTGATCAACAAGTAGCTGGGGAACCCGCCCGGGCCTCAGACGAACGGAAAGAATGGCAACCCCGACGCCGGCACCCGGCACCCCGGCACTCCGGCCCGCGACGACAGAGGGCCCTCCGAGCGGAGTGCACAGTCGAAACGTACACCGACATTCGTAATCCTCGCGTACCATTTGAAAAACGCACACAAGTGACACGAGGGAATCCCTCCGGCTAGACGGAATTATCTCGGTCTCTCTATTTCCGTTTCGTGTACTATTCGAATTGTGTCTCGCTCGCTCCCCTTCGTTTCCGTGTCGCTGTCTCTTTCCCATTTGGTTTCATTCATGATTGCGAATTTCAATGGATGAGACGTTTCAGTAATTCCACAAGTGTATTCGCAGATGTGAGTGGGTGAAGCTTTGACGCGTTGCGTCGCGTCGCGTCGCTTTGATTTTAAGCTTTGTTTATTCGTTCAATATAATATCTCTATAATATAATAAATATTGTTATCTCATGTTGAGGTCAGTCGTGGTAGAGGGGCACAAGCGTATGATTGTAAGCGCAACGGGTTGTGGGTTCGATTCCCAGTCGGAACAATGTAATGTTTAATATTTTATTTTCTCGCTATATAAGGTAAAAAGATAAAGGAGGCAAAGCGCCACGATGAGCTCCGATACTCAACACAATTCCTCCTAAATTCGGTGGAAAGTGGGGACGGAGCGTCTTACATTAGGCTCTCTCTCCCTACTCTGCTACATGCGAAATATATCGTGAACCTGAAAAAAAAAACAAAATATTAGTTACAAATTTGCAATTTTTATTAAAATTCGCTTCCGTTATTCAAAGGCTCATAGAAACGATCGCATAGCGTGTAACTTAGTGCGGTAGCCGTTGTAACGTCTTATAATTGCCGCTCACCATGTGTTGAGCTCTAATCATATTTAATTATAGTCAGAAGAAGTCATTGCAGTTTATCATGAGATGAACTGTTACAGACGTTTAAACAGTCTAAGGAAATCATAATTAATTAATTAATTATATGTGCCAATTAGAAAGTAGAGTCAGTAATATATTTAGTTTTTATTTTTTTACAACTCTAATACAAATTGTGAGACCCGACCTTATAAGACCTTAGTACCAATTAGGTATGCGTTCTTAAAAAGTTTTTTATTTTAGTTTAGTATCCCTTCCAAATTAATTAATTTCAATTGTAAACCCTTCACTGCCAATAGGCTAAAAGTTGAATAAAATAAGAAATCGATTGAATTTTTCTATTTCTGACTGTACTTTCCCGATAGCAACAGTTATTAATCCAATGTAGACAGAATGAAGACAATAGGTGGCGGAAACAGAGGGAATCGGTGTTTTTGCGCGCCTCGCTTCACTCGTCTGAGAACGAGATCGCTCTTATCTACAATTGCACGTCAAATTATATCTTACACTTGTAATTTTTATGAGAAAAAAATGAGATGGACAGAAGTAGTCAAGCGTAAATAAAAAGTTCTAATTATACTGCAAATGCTTTACGTTCGACGAACACCAGTTGACTTGTAGTATAGATATGTCCTTATATATTGTTAAAGTAAGCTAAAATATGTCATAACTACCATAAGTTTAAGTATGCTTTTGTAATTTTTATAAGTTATTTTTGATGCGACGTGATTAAGAAGGATCTTTAAAAATACATAATAACAAGCACCACAAAAGAAAGAAAAAGGTCTTTTTATAATATGTTAAATAACATGAAGCTGGTAATAATTGTGAAAATCAAATAACTTCATATTATATTATAATATGAAGCTGAATGTTGATAATATTATGAGTTTTAAATAATCGAATTAAATGAAACCTTACAAGGTTTAGACCAAATAAGTATTCAATACGCCTGTGATATTAAGAGCCTTTAAGCTAAGAAAAGTTTCACATGATTGGGTGCTATTATAAATGTAATGCATATCATCTCATCAAAGAACAACCTTGAATTGTGTGACGTATAAACAGGCTTAAATTATTTATTCTATTACTAACAATATGTAGTAACACTAGATTTCTAATTTCCTCATTATATTGCTTTTAAAAAATATAGCTACAAAGTTGACTCACTAGCATCTGCACAGATCCAACAAAGAACGAAATGAGATAAGGGCTACTTAAGGGCCCTCGTTAAACTCTGATATACGGTTCATAATAAAAACTAATAAAACATTCGCAACAATTTAAAAAAACGAATCGATAAAAACTTTGTAGAATATCATGTGGACGGTGGAGGTTGTAAGTTAAAAGATAGTAAATTGCATTTTATAGCCCAAATGTTATTTCTCTTGTTTTAAGCCATATATTGTAATAGACTTTAAATCATTGTTTATTATTCTAAGATACCTTTATATTAGAGGTATCATTTTTTAAAGTAGAGTTCCGCCACTCAACACGCAATGCCTCCAAAATTTGGCAGTAAGTGAGGAACGGAGTGTCTAACACTAGGTTCCCTCTGCCAACCCTGCTGTGTGCGGGATACAGAGTGAAGATATACAATAAAATTAAAGTAGTATGCTCAATAGCGTCATGTAGGGACAGATTTTTGCCAAAATCAAACTAATGATGATATATATCGATGTCTATTATATGTGTAAATGCAACAGCCTTTGTTGTCTACAATAAGTTACAAATAATTTTGGAAATGGGGAAATTAAAGATAAATAACGGGAATAAAGGAGCAAAAAAACAAAATCTTAATTGCAATAAGAAAGAATTGGATTTAAAAATAGCGAAAGAGAATAAAATAATGATTTATAATGAACTTTTATAACATAACTAATCCTTGAATATAGCCTTGGATCGGTCAACAAAGTTGCTTAAGTCGTATAAACGGCAACAATACCGACGAGTACAGGCACCGGCCAGGCACCTCCTCGATTAAATTAATTTATGGCCAATATAAAATTATTTTATTTCGACGGCAGAGACGGTTAAAATAATTGTGGTTGTCACGCTTAAGAATACTTTGTTTTTGATTTTATATTACTTTAGATACTCATATGCACTTATTGCCTTTTCTTTTATAAACAGAAATACGTTCGTGTACGTATATAAATAAAGATTGTGTGTATTATCTGTATTTAAATTTGAGACCCAAAAATATCTACCAATTGTTAAAAAAACTATTAGATAAAACAATCGATATTTAGTTACGAGTATAAAATCGATAACGGTCCAGATGCACAAAAATAGGGCAAAGGCATCGATTTGCCCCACATTTTGGCGGTCTAGCGGTCGCGCACGAGGGTAACGTTCGCGATAAGGGATAGTGCCCCCTCAAGGGGCGGGGGTACACCCCACCCCCCTCTATAATATTTACCGCC
Organism: Heliconius ricini; assembly: GCA_018231645.1. Lineage (NCBI taxonomy): Eukaryota > Metazoa > Arthropoda > Insecta > Lepidoptera > Nymphalidae > Heliconius > Heliconius ricini. The sequence continues at coordinate 16,791 of DVQM01000090.1, read as the reverse complement.
CCCGGGCCATACTTACGCCCCTCAGTATTTACGGGTTAGAGAAAAACAAGGGTACTCGAGCTTTGGAAGGTGCAACGTAGATTTTAATCCTTTCTGATGTTTTATGATTGATGGCGGATTTTGCAATCGGTATTGCGCTGATGTTGATGGATTCTTTATAATACCTCGCTGTTGCTCCTCGCTACGTGGGAATCGTGGGTTCCACTTGGATTTGGTTCTTAGTGAATAATCGATAAATACAAGCTGCTCTGTGACAAAGTGTCACATGTAATTATAAAATCGGGGTTGCAACTCAAATGAGTTCATATTAGACGTGGCGCTGCATACAAAATTTTCGTTCGTGACAATGCACAACGTCTTCACTGCACAGCCCTCGTAATGGTACTCATACGGTATTTGTTTGTTGAAAATAATATTTTATTTGTTTTGTATTGCTATTACTCATTTTATTATTTTATATAATTACTCATTAACATCTAGAGTATTTACTTGATAAAAAAAAGAAAGCATTGACGTACATTTATATTAGAAACGAATGATTCATTTAAAAACGCCGCTAGCGCCATCTGCCAATCAATATTCAATTTCAATCGTCTTGAAAACTTAATTAGGATGCTTTCAAAGACAGGGCAACATGATGTCGGATATACTCTTGGATATCATGTTCTGACATGGTACGAAGTATTACAAGCCTTATCACGTCATATATAGAGGTTTTAATTTTGTTTACTGGCTGACTGACCATCGACAAGTTGAATATTGATAGAAAAATGGTTTTAGTCGTGACAATTTAATGTGGCGATGATGGTACTATCACGAGGCGTCTGTCAGATATTGACACGTGCGGAATGGCGTATGAGATCAAAATACTGTCACGGCCGAAAAACTAATTATTGTTTTCAAGATTACGAAACAGCTGATCGGTGTAATTAAAACATTTTAGTCTCGTACTATATTGTACTATAAACTATATTTGTGCCGTCACGTGTGTTTTATATTGACATATAGAGGTAACGAGAGTTTTGTTATATTAACTTAAACATGAGCGTTGAGTTTGTTAACGTATAATCTTTTAAATATTATTGTAAAAAGTTTATTTTTTATAAAAATGGTCTAAAGTTCAAATTTTTTGTTTTCTAAAAAAAAAGTCTAAGTGGAATAACATTTAAAAAATGTAAATAATAATAATATATACAATATGGATATAAAATACAATATTTATCGATTGATTATTAAAAACACTTTGACTGTACAGCTCATTTGTTCGTTAAATGCATAAGTTAATTTATTAAAATGTTATACCGCCACATCCACTGTTGCTGGCTCGTCTCGCGACCGAGGAAATTGGATTTGGGGAATTGAATCTAATCATTGTTCTTTTAATTGCGGCCGTTTGTGGCGTTCTGGCTGAATAGTGCTGTCAATTGTGTGCTTTAATTGAACTATTTAGCTCAATACTTATGTTTCAATATTTTATTTGTGGCTATTAGAGAGCAGGCGTTAGAAAAATACTGTTTGTGTTTATTGAATTTTCAGTTAGATATTGATATATCTATACTTCAGACGAATAATCGAGTTTTTATATCGAAATATGACGACTACAGATATGAAAGAAGGGTTGCGTCGGGGCCGAGTGCGCGCTGACTCGCACAAAACGCTCTATCTCCATACGCTCTCTGATTGATGTGCCCTGTAATTATTTAGACGCGCTAATAACACCACCGACGACGGCCGCACTTTGTTTTTGACGACTTAAGACGAATGAAACGAGAAATTCTATCTGATTCGTAATAGTGCTCATTGCGTTTTGATGTTCTGTTGATTAAACTCCCAACTTACTAATAATACACCACACCCCATGCATTTGTAGGCCTGCAATTTTAATTACACGTATATATATATATGTAGAATTAATCGTGTTTTGATTTTAGAAATGAAAGGCAAATTATAAACGGCAAAATTAAATAATTTTTCGAACGGACCACACCCAACTACATAAATACAACGCCACTCCCGCACACTGGATCTACAATTTTCATAATGGTAGAGTATCGTAGATTTATATTAACATAAACGGTCGCTACGTACAGATTGTCTTTATGTTTGTTGTGCGTGCGACCCCGCTCGAACAAATCGGAATGGTAACGTAAATAGTAATGGCAGGAAAAAAAGCTATTATGCAAATGAAACATTTTGTGGTAAATACGAAATGACGTAATGCGTAAGAAAGGAATAATAAATCGCTTTTGCTTTTAAGCTCATTCTATATCACTTTTGGTTGTTATACTAGAAAAAGGTCTAACGCATTTTAATTTTGTAGTGTAACAGGCCGGTTGTGGTGCGGGGGCTCAAAGTTTGACTATAAACATGTATGGTTGTAGGTTTAATACCCACGCGAGGAGATGAAATATTATATTTAGATTTACTTTCAATTTGGCAATGAGGCAAAGAGCGGCAATGAGTTCCGCCGGTAAGTTCCCTCTGCCTATACCACTGTGTGTGGGATGCAGCGTGAAGCTGGTTTTTTTTTATTTTTACTGTAAAGTACCATTAAATATTATAACAAAAAAAATCTTAAAAACTAGAACATGTGGCAAAAAGTACATAGCTAATTCGGGGAGGCGAATAATGAAATTGGCATATCCATTGAGATTGTAGATATGAATACGTTATGATATACATTATTACATTTAATAACAAACGGCTGTTGAGTTGAATGTGCTTACGTCAGAACGGTGTATGCCGAATAATAGAGTTCGCTCGAACGTTTAGCGCACCCTCGAAAATTGAAATAAAAAAAGACCATTTCAGATGTAACAGCGATATGATTTGGCAGTTTTTTTATTTTATATTACCTTTTTTCGTGTGTTTTTGGCTGTGAGTGTGATAGTGCCACGAAACGTACAGATCGGTCGTGACGATATATTTTTTTATCCGTTTTTATAAGGTCAGATTTTTTTTTCATTAATAACTTCGTCATTACTACAAATAAAAATAATATTTTATATATTCATATTATTATATTCATGATATTGCTTATACACACTATATTCAACTTTGTTATATAATTTTTTTCTCTATTGTTTTTAGGCCTGCCGTGTCTATGGCTTAGTAAGATACAGTAGCGTCCCCATTTTTGTCAGACTAACATAATTACAAGCGAGATTGTTGCAAAGTGACTCGTAATATGAACCCTTCCAAACATCATATCTATATCAAAATATTTTAATTTATTATATAAAGATTTGTTACAATATGTTATATGTACAATATGTTATAAAAAATAAACATATGGTCCTTAGTGGTTGTAAAAAGCATTTTATTTTCTTCAGTTTGTTTGTATGTCATTCATTAATTGATTCGTACCCCACATACATCTCTTCTTACATGAGCATGTATGTTATTGCGTTATCAAAAAGAACTCAAATTATTCGGACATTCGGACGGCGGGCCCCAGTCGTAAGAATGTGATTAATTAAATAAATGTATAAACCGGGAAAGAAATTTGCCAACCCTTGGCTGAATTTTTTATGGCGGACATTCCACGCCATTTTGTTTTGGGGTGTAATTGACTCGTCGTTAATTTTCTTTTGAAATTGTCTACTGTCAAGAAAATATATTACCGTCTTTGAAAATACTGTGAGTAATACGTTCTGTTAAGATTATTTAAAATAATAAAAGTGAAATCACGCCGTATCCCGCATATGGCATGGTAGGCAGAGGGAACCTGGGAATCTGCTTAATTTCCTTCGAACTGTCATGGCATTGCGTGTTGAGTGGACTTTTGCCTTATTACCAGAACGAGGAAACAAAAATATTAAATATTTCATTTCCCCGAGTGGGGATCCATAACGTTAACAGCCGCACGCTTCTGCCTTTGCGCCACGACGGCCTAAAACAAAATCAAAGCGAAAATATTTCGTTCAACAAATAATTACAAACAGGCCATTTGTATCGACACGAATCTCTCGAAGATTGACTAGAAAAGGTACTAAATCAAAACGACACAACTCGCTCGTATTTCCAATTAACATTCTTATCCATATGCGTTGTTACGAATCGTATGTCTCTATTGTCCACTGAATAGTTTGGTTTCTTACCTGTTCTGTAGGTATTATGCAGTTCTAGGCATCGGCTAGTTGCGTGTAAACATGTTAATAGGCCTAGATATCTGATGTTTGTGGCCGCCACGACTCACGACGGGTGTGACAACACGACGATAGTAAGGCAACGGTTTCGGGTTTGATCTTCACTTGAAGGAATGAAATATTATTTCTTCGCTCTAGGGCAAAAGCCTGGCGTTGAGTTCCGCCACTCAAAACACAATGCTTCGAAAATTCGGCGGAAATTGAGAATTTCTTAACACTAGGTTCCCTCTGCCTATTCTGTTGTATGCGGAATACAGCGTTAAGCTGATTTATTTTATTTATATCTGACGTTCAGTGCGCGAAGCTAGTTGAAAAACTTGATTTATACTATTCTTACTTCGCATTGCTTTTTCCATTGTTATCATTTGTTTCATTTGAGACAGTTTTATGGAAATTCTAATTACGTTTTGATAACATGTTTTCCTTGTATTTGACCTTATTTTAAATAAAAATCTAGTTATATAATTCACAAAAGAAATTGAATGTAACATTTTGAATATTTGTACCTGCTTTTTGTGATATAATAATTTCATCATATTTTGTGAAAGGTAACGTTATTCTAAAGCACTAGTAAGTATATTACTTTATGAACTTTTCGCTTTTATCTTATAAATAGAATATAAAAGGTTGTAGGAAGTACACAGACACTTGCTCAATATAAAGCAAACCAGATTAGCCCAACATCCTGCGATCCCGGTGGTCTAATCTCTTATCATTACCGGAAAAATATGAGTTGTTCTATTATTTATTGGGTACAAAGGCACCGCGTAATAATTAAGGGATTTTTTAACAATTTTAGTGAGCCCTAATATCAAATATTATAAAACGACTAATGGGGACATTGTCAAACACCCTTGTTATATTTACGAATACATGTTACTTTATATCTTTTTAATAAATAATTTAATAATTAAATATAAATAATTTATTTAATGTCACTTATAAGTAATAAAATACGTTCGAAACATCAATCAAGGTTCGAATACGACTCGAATTACACGTGGTTAAAAGGTTGTTGTGGTCTTAGCATTTTAATACTTATATACAAGCAACTATATAAGCACTTATAGAACAACGACGTTGAATTTAGTTTTGAAAAAGTAGCTAAATTCCAATATTTTTATCCTATATAGTTGTTCATATCTTGACATCTATATCGATTTAGCAGTCTTAGTTAATGTTTCGTTCTTACAAATAACGTGTAGAAAGGTAAAACCGGGACGCTAATAAAAAAGTATAAATCATAAATTAATGATATCTTCGTATTACGATTTTTGTGTATTTTCGTACATGTGTATGTAATAAGTGATATTTATATGAAATCAGATAATACCCGATTTTACCACGTACCTTTGTGCTCCAGATGCAACCGATAAAGAGGAAAACTAAATATGTCGCATTAAGAACTAGGTATGCTCATATTCTCTATAGTTAATTAAATGCTTGATTTTTTGCTCTAGTAACACTACTTCAAAATATCAACAATTTACACCGAGATATATGTAGATGTGACCTGTAAAAACATGTTTATATACAAAAAAAACGTAAAATAATTTCTAAAATATCTACATTTATCTGAAATCAAATAAGAATCATAAATAATATAACTAACTACACTACAAATTTTTCTGCAATATAAATGTAATTAGTTGTTTAATCTCATCATAGATTAAATAACCAACACACTCGTGTCCTGCAATTATGCTATTACAAATAGATCATAGAGATAACTGAAAACTATAGTAAGTAAACGAATACTAGTCCATACAAAGTTTTAAAAATGTCTGACAAAACCGCATGAATATCTAAACAGCTACAGAGCACGGTACACAGTCCACGTGTAGTAACACAGTAGGAAGCACAATTAAACAGCGCCTCGCCGATGCCTCCTCGTCGCTCGAGCATGTAACGCTTATCTCTGTTGCATGCTTTTTCAATATGCAATCCCATACAATCGTGCATCTTTATCTGACAATCAGAATTCTCAGGTATTTTTTCATTCGTTAACAGTTCTAATTATTGTACAGTTTCGTAAGCAGTTTCGTGTCAATCGAACATCAAACATGGCGATACACACTGATGGGTTGTTCGTCCAATGTGGAGGAATTGGGTGAATGAAGTGAGAGCGTCTGGTACGACACCGTATGTAACACGACATGTCAAATTATACTATAGGGTTTACGGGAGAACGTAGTAAAGATTGAAGTCTCAAAAAAAATTCTATTAAACTTATATTTTTAACTTTATTGTAAATTGTCCAGAGCTAGACGAACCTTATTCTGTTTTCCCGTAAGCCTTCTATTTTAACATGTCCGTTTATACGTAGGGACCATCGTTAAGTATTATCAAACTGTTTAGCGTTTCGTGGTATAATATAATATTTTTTTTATAGTGAGGAAACCTTTTTACGGGTACGTCGCCCAAATGAGTACTCGAGCGGGTTATGTGGGACTCCATGAACCGGCAAACGTAGGCCGTCTACACTACCTTCTAAAACCTGCTGATTACGGCAGCCTTGGCTGATCCCTTGGGATTCTACTATAACCTCGGCGGAGTATAATATAAACCTGGACTATTTACTGTGGGTAACGAACCCAGACCACCGTCAGAAGACGTCAGTGCGCGCGCGCAGCATGTTGGTGCGTCTTGGCGCCGCTGAGTCCGTTGTTACGTTGTTGCTGTATTTTTTATCGGCTAGATAGTAGTTCACTCGCCTCGTTTCAGATGGATTGCTTGGATGTTTCGGTCGTGCTCGCTAATTAATGATTTTCACTGATTGAATTGTTGTTTGTAATGCTATTTACAGGTATGAATTATATCACCCATTTTATATTTACACAATCTAATGATACCTATAAAAACGATATTATTACAAATTTATGATATTTATATTAGCTTTGATTGATATATACATAATTATAAGTAAATAAAAAGTTAATTTGCTTTTTAAAAAATGGTAACTTAGCAGGTGACTTACCGGAATTATTCAAAGGAAGTAACTTCCCTCGAACGAGTAGAACGTCTTAATAATATGCGAATGATGCATGTCTACCGGAAGCATGAACTGGCGCACCAATATCATATATCAAAACGCTAAACATATCAACTTTTTGAACACGAATGAAATGTTAGTACAATCTTTGAAACGATGTGGATACTCCACATAATATATTTGTTTTTAGTTTGAGACAAATAAGTTTAAAATGATTTACATGATATTTTTATATTTTTTTATATGAATAAACAGTCATCTTCATTTATATTTCAGTAATGGTGTAGGTATGCCATTTTAATACTATTTAATTCATAATTTCTTTTTTTTTAATGATCAATAAATATTAAAAACATGTGTTATCTGTTTATTATTTTTTTTCGGAGGGTATTTATTTACTTGTCTATTGCGTAATAGACCTGATATTATTATTTGAAAAAAAAAAACAAATAAATATTTAAATATTTTTTGTAATTTATTAAAAAATATTTAAACTTTGCATAATTATAATAAAATAATGATACCTGACGTGAATTTGCTACCATTAAACACAGCCTACTTCAACTCGAGAACTAGGCTAGTTTGCAATCATATTCAATACGAACTGGTTCCAAGCCAAGACAAGATCTTCCTTAAACTGTTCAGACTACTACTTTGATATCCTGGTGTACTAAACTAAACTTTGCCACGCGAATATATATCTTCAATACATGACTATAAAGTATTATTTTATTTAATAGTGTATCTATAGATGCAAATTTAATATTGTGTATGTGAAATAAATCGTGAGTATGCTCTCGGTCGATGCCTGCAGCTAATCGCTCCTGTTGTATTCTATACCTGTCTCTCTTATTTCTAGTCTCCTACACGGGTAAATAAGCATTACGCCTGTAGGTACCTACGGATGAGAAGATATAAGTTACCTTGTCGAGAATATTTTACATTTATTGCAGAAATATGTGGACTAGGTGTTTTTTTCTTTTTTTTTGGTTTTACGCTAGGAGAGTGGGTGGACGAAACCTGGTATTCTAGTGTTAAGACACTCCGTCCTCATTAAGACATTTCCGTTCGCCACTTTCCTAATCTAAACATAACCTTTACCTCGTTATCAAAGGAAAACAATGAAACTATTACCTAAATATTTCATTTTCGCGAGTGGGAATCGAAGTCATAACTTGTTACGTTTACATACTTCTGTCCCTGAGCCGCGGCTGGCCTTCTGGTGTTGGACTCTCATGTTGTTGTGTCTTTTTTACAAAACACAAATAACATTTAACTTAATCAAAATGTACAAGAAGGAGCTCAACTAATTAATTGCTTAAAAAAGTTACCCCTTTACATTTAAGGATTAAATATACGAAACAAGGACTTAAACGATTCAGATATAATATTTCTTTAGACTGTCATAAATAAGGAAAGTAGAAGATTTTCCACTTACACTGTAGCGATGGGGGAGAGTCTTAGGAGGTACTATATCACACTCTATTACATCTTAAAACACATTACTATATTTTTTGTTTATTGAGGCTGAACATAAAGGAGAAATATTTTAATTAGATGAAGGCCCGTGTCGCAGGGGAACAAACGTGCTACTGTGCGACATGTTGTGGGTTCGATTACTGTTCGAGGAAATGAAATATTTAGTATTTTTATTTTCACTGTCCGGAAACGATGGAAAGCGTTCCGTTGAGTTCCGCCACGACTGGGAAACGAAAGTGTCTTAAACGGGAAAAGAGTCTTTTATCATTAGGTCTCCAAGTTTCTTTTGTCTCCACTGATATGGTCGGGCTATAGCCTGCAGATAAAAAAATAATCATATTTTTATATCTTGAAAAGTCAGATATTTTATCTGTATTTGCCTATGTTTTATTGGCATTTATTACCGCCATCTCAGAATTACAGGCTCCGTAAACAGAATAATTTTATAGTATGAATCACAATATATATTATAGTAAGAATACAATGTAATGTAGGCGTGATATAATTTTGTTGAATGAGCAATAATAATTAACCAGTAATATGCATATACAATAATAAATGGATATAGGTTCATTAAGGTCAAAAAAGGTCCAAATTAGTTTTTAAATTCTTATGACAATATTTAATTTGAAAGTTGATAAAAAATACATGACAGCTATATATGTATGTAATGAATACAAAAAAAATCAACGTAGGTAAAGAAAGTAAAGTATGTAGTAATATTATAATTGGGTTGTTTCCTGGAAACTGTAGCGTCGGGAAATTAATGCCCCGAAAGGATAAAACGGTAATTATTTTTCTCCAAAAATGTTTGTAATCGTGTCAAAAGTTTGTTTAAGGGGCAGGTGTGGTAAAGAGTTGAAACGAGACTTTGTTGTTTACGGTTCTTATTTGTTTCACTCTAAAATATTTGAAATATGTGAATTACATTTGAAATCTTAATTGTGTAGATAAAAGCTAATTGTTAATATTTTACTTTTCTCGTTATGGTAACAAAATGCGTTCGCGGGAATTCTGGTACGGATTGACGGAACACTAAGTTCCATCTGACTACTTTGCTACACGTAGAGTACAGTGTGAAAAACAGAATATATCGTATATATCATGATAATTTTAGTATAGGAAATTCATATATGCACAATTTGATGTCAAAGCCAAAACAAATTGCTACCATCAAGTAAAAAATTAAATAAAACTAAAGTTGCAAATGAAACCGTTTAATTTACTACAATATAGTTACATACAGATATACAATATATATAAGAAATACATAAAGATCATGTCAAATTATAAATATATTAAATTAAAAAATCGATTTTGAATAATAATTATTATTATAAAGCTAAAATGTTTGTTAAGCTGAATGAGCTAATCTCAGGAGCTAATACATTTAATTTTTATGTGCATTTGTCGAGAAATACATATCCTACCACGCTAATGGTCAGAGCTATTCCGAGCTCGAATGAGGAAATTTCATGATATTAATAATTTTAACTTAATATAATACAAATATAGCCAAAAGATGACAAAATCTTAAAAACATATTGCAACCTGATAATCATAATGGAGTTACGTCTATACAATATATGGTCGCCGACCTCGCCTGTGACGTCACACCATCCCAATCAAGCGACGCAAAGGGATAATATAATATTTATAGAAGATTTTTTTTGAATTCTCCATAGTGCAACAAGGTAAATACTACATTGAACTTATTAGTACTATTAAGCTGCGTCCTTGTGGTCAAGATGTACGATGTGAGTCACACTTTTCTTTTGTGTAATTTATTTCAAAGTGCTATCTAGAACTTTTTTATTTTAGAGCTTTAATAGTATTATTCATAGTCATTTCAACAATTCTTTTTATATTTAATAAAATCATTAAAAAATTGTAAACTTACTTATTTGTAATATGACATAAGCAATTCTCATTTATATTCATTCAACCACGCGGGCGAAGCTGCAGACAAAAGCTAGTTAAATATATATCAAAAAGGATCTTTGTATAATTTTAAATGATCTACCTGAGATTAGGCACTCGTATTGTTTATTAATAATTTTGTTAATCTGATTTACGAAGGGGTGGAAAGTAATTATTTTTCATTTTAATTGAGAGCTCTGTAATTTCAAGACCCTCGAGATCATTGCCAGTTGTAATATTTCAAATAAGACACGTTGTTTTCAATATACACAACCCCCTAGGTCGATATTTATAATAATTTATTCTATCAACTAGCGACTTAACATTTATAGAATTATATGTTTAATAAAAAAAGTAGTTTTATGCTTTTCCTAAGAACCTAGTGTTAAGAAATTCCGTTTCCCACTTTTCATACCTTTCAGTGGAAATGATAATAACCTTCACGACGGCCTCAATTTATATTTGTTATGTTTAATGAACAATAATTATTACTTTATACAATTACTTTATACAATAGTGATTTTTTTACGATTCTATATATGTTCCTTCATATATTTATTTATTATTTTTATATATCTTTCACTTTATAAAGATAAAGGCAAACGTGTATATTCAAACATTTTAGAGAATAGTACCTCAGAACTGCGTGTGTAGTATGCCTTATATCTTTATCAGAAAAGTAGGGGACTGTGCTCTGACGGGAATAGGTTCTTTATCACTTAACAATCATCACATGATTCTTTTAAATCATATATTGTATGTTTCTATAGATAAAAGTGTGACATTATGTAAAATAATTAAATAAGCATAAATAGGACACTAGACCCCTACATCCCGGCGTATCACTTTCAATTGATCGTGTAGCCTAGAACATATCAATCTAATACGGCCTGTCAAATGTAATTTATTTGTTACGATGAGATCCACAACTAATAGTCATACGTAGGTGTAATATTAAAATGTTTTTATTTTCTAATATAAAAAATAAATAGCAAAACAGCGTATTTACTCACTTTTGTTTGATTTTATCGTATATATATATTATATTATTTTGAGATGCATTCTTCAGAACTAGAACAGAAATAGAACATATAAGGGTTACGTATGTATAGATATTCTTTATTTAAAAAAATAGCATTGAAATGATGTATAATACAAACAACAATCCCAACAATCTTGGAACAAATAAATTAACTTTTGAAACCGACATCTAATGAAAATATAATCTGAAGCAACAATAATAATTAATGCAGTTATGGTTAATAATAAGAAATATGAATAGAAAGGAAAATAAAGCTAAATTGCAATTATTTAGTGGGTCGCGGCGATCAATCATGGCGGCCAAGTCATCAGCCGGTTCAAATGTCAAGCGTACCTAGGGTGGCGATAAAAAAGAAAACTGAGCTGCCATTATTAAAAAAGTGACTGTGACTTTATTTCCATTGTCGATTGCCGATTCAGGATTATTAACTGACTTGCATTATTTTTTGTGTTCTAATATTGATAGATCGGTTTTTTGAGTACGTTCCTTTTGAATTTATTACGTGTATGCTCCGCTGTATGCGTTGTAAGTGTTGTTTGTTATATTATCGATGATTTTTGTTATATACCTAGCGAATTAACCTAAAATGACAGTCATCCCGACTGTACATTCGTGCAACCAAACACGCCAAAAGTACTTTAAGCGGCGCAAGACGTGTTCATATATTTTTGTTACGCCAAAATAAATTTAATTCAGCGTCTACAACTCTACCCATTTCGCCGCATAACTATAAGGCCGTCAATACACTTAGCAGGCACTTAGTTCAATTGTTGCTTGCCAAAAAATTAAAAATATACACTCCAATGGCAATGGTTAGTAAACAAAAACTCGATTTAACATTAGATCGGTTCCTGGTTATCGAAATTTATGGAATTAGATTCAATTTAACTAAATTGACTTCCTTTAATATTTCGTTTTCGTTTGCGTGATCTCGTCCGGTAATAATCTAATGAATTCGTCCATTGGGATAGGGCAGCACAATAAGTAATGACTCAATATTAATCGGTCAATTTATTCATATACTTTTGTTTCCCTTTTATTGGAAATAATGCATCAATTAACTTATGAATATCCATTATGTTGTTTGATATGAACGAAATGAAAAATACATTTTATTTTTTCCCTACTTTTATATTTTAAGAAATGACAGTTAACAGCCCTAAAATAAAATCTGATTATTTCTACCTAAACGTACAATATAATTTTGTTGCTACCATTATATACGTAAATAAGAATGAATCAATAGCAATCGAATACAAATTAAAAGTATGGAATAGTGGATTGAACATATCTCAAACGACTGCGAACTGCAAACACGACGAGATCGCGTGCGAGCGCACAGTATCATCGGAGTCAAGCCGGTCCACGCTACCCCATATTTTAACAACTGTCCTAATACATCTTGCAATGTTGTTTTTAACTGTTTTTGCCACATTATTGTTTGTTCTTTTTTTTAAATGTTTACTTTTAATTTTTGTATCTCATTCTGTTAGCTCTTTTTATATATACTCTTTTACGGTTCATTGATCACAATTTTAGAAGATAAAGTTACACTACTTTGTTTCATCCGTAAAAGTAATATGATTAGACAGCTGGTATTATTTTTATTAATGTATTTTAGTTTCTAATAATAATAATGATGCATGTAAATTTATCTGTGTCACTACAGAGTCAAATCAAAATTTTTCATAATTTGAAATATTCAACGAATTGGATGGATTTTTTTCTTCATTTCAGGTGCCTGTCAATGAAAGCGCCAGACAGGTATGTCGCTATGTTGGTCACGCGTTCAGTTTCGTTCGGCCGGATTCGGTTACGTTCGGAAACGTTCGGGGGCTCGACCACTAGACCGGTCGGCCGCAGGGCAAAGGGTTAGCTTGGAAGACCACACGATGAACCTACACACCCGCGTCGCAGGATTTTTTAAAACAGTATTTTTTTTCCACCAAAATTGCTTGTCAATGTGTGTTATTTTATTTGTTTTTATTTTATTTCTGCCGTTACCATCCTTAGTTAAGGTTTGACCATTTCATGTCATTGACGTTTGAATTAATTCGATTACCTTATAATTGCTTGATTGGCCAATTTCTCCTTGTACGATCGATTGCACATGTTCGGTGGTATGTTTTATTTTACTGTTTTAATGTACTTAAAGAAGTGTGGGTGACTGTTAGTTGTCGTTGTTTGCTTCCAGGTTACACCCTTTCTGTAATTTTAAGTCTGATAAATAAATATTTAAAATTATCACAGATAAATTTACACTATCGTTATCAGTAGTATTGTATCTATTATATGTATATTTATGTTGTTTATATTTGAATGGATATTTTGTTTTATTTAGTAAGCATGTGTGTGTTATTATTATAATTTCTTGTTTGTAGTTTTGTAAAAAAAGTAGTGTTTTACATAGTTTTGGATAATTTGTTAACATAAATGATGTATTCTCAATAAATAATTTCCAAGAACATCAATGTAAACAAACATGTTTTGTTATATAGTTATTATATTATATTTGTAAAAGCATAAGCTGGATCCTCTTTAAAAAAATATATATTAATTTGAGATATAAGGGATTTTAGAATGCGCTCGAATAGTAATGAGAGTCTAAATTGATCCCGTGACATATTAGTGATCATCATCGTCAAATCGTAAAGGATTTAACGCCTCTGTTGGCACGCTTCTTTTGTTGGGATCATAAAGCCGGCCATTAACATGTTTGATAAAACGTTGGCCGCACAAAAAGAGACCGCGGAGCTACTGTAGGCTCCCCACTGAGACATCTCATTGAGGAACGGTGCCATGCTGTGGTACTTATAAAGGAACACAGACGAATTCCGTTCTCTCTCATGTTTGCATCTATTCTATACTGCGGAGTTGCAATGTTGAATTTATATGTATTCCGATCGCGGACTTTGTATTTGTTATTGTAGTTTATATTGTAAAACTCACGAGCACATCTGGCAAATTTTTCTAAGATTAATTTTTGTTCGGATGATTGATTGATAGAATATGTGCCAGTTCAAATATATTATTTATTGACTCGAGATCAGTAATACTTTACATTCTCAGACGTTTTATCTACAAAGCATACATTATTTTACGCATACCGCTAACTTATATTATTATCTTTTGTAAATAGTTCCTACTGACATAAAATATTTGAAACATCTGACAGATGGACCGCCCATGCAGAGTCCACTAAAGATAATATATACTATATTAATTATTTTACTAATGGATCCGAAATTGGAATAACTCATTTAACTTATGACTAGTGAGTGACAAGATAAAGATGATGGAATTTAATTTATTAAATATGAAAACATCTAATTTAATAATAATTGTGAAAAATTAGATATGACATTAATAACATTATATTATAATTAAAATTATAAAAAGATGAGAAAATATTATCCAATGAACAAAAATCTATAACGTTGCGACTTAAACAAATATATTTAAATGGACCCACCTACAAAGGGTCTGCAAGGGTTTTTAACGCAACAAACAGAAATCACAACAAAGGATCCGTTTACATTCTGACGCCTTTTATACTAACAAAGGACGATTTCAAATAAACACTAAATCGTTAACCCTTTGACCGTTAGCGGGTAATTTTCACTTTGGAATACGAAATGGAAATCATTTTGTGAATGGACTTATACTTTTACCTTTTGGCTAAGCAAATTGTTTTGGATCGTTTAATTCTTGTTTTAATATAATGTTTATTTTTTTAGTTTTAAAAACAGAATAAAATAATATTACAAGATATTGATGTTACACGATAAAAAATAGATAATATATCAGAGAATATAAAAATATTAACAAAAGAAAATAAACGTATTAATGTTATAAATTAGAGAAATTAATTGCAATAAATAGAACATGATACAACTAATGCCCAATAAATTGGATTATTTCGACTAGTTGGCTTGTAAAGTCTGCGAGTTTCAAATTAATTCAAATGCTGGGTCTGGTGAGAAAAGATCTGATGATGACATCTCAAAAATATGGAGATGATAAAATTATATACCACATTATCTTGTCTTGTCTTATTGTTTCTTAACAAATAAATAGTGCAATCTTTAAAAATTAAATAAAAGCATACAGTTTTCCATATAATAAATGAATTCAACCAGTATCGTAGCTTGTGATTACAATATGTTAAGTAAAGACGATCACGATCTAAATTATCTAGTATCCATTCATTTAATTACATACCAAATATGTGAAGAAACGTTATCTCGGGTTTTGTTAAAGACTAACCGGACAAGTACATATGCACATAGATTTTTATAGATTTATCTTATAGAAATATATGACTAGATAAAATGAAAATTATGGTGTTTTTTGTTCACAAGTCTTAGTAATTCTAACTTGATTCACTACCGACGCCACGTAATGAAGAATACAATAATCGAATCAATCAATCATAATCATAATTTCCACGTACTCATCACTCCCGTGTTTAATGAGGTCTCTTGTGAATTATGTCATGAATGGTCGGTGCATTGGTTGCCGGTAACCGCACTCACCCAGTTACGCGCGGAGGCGTGAGCAGCGGACTTTCCCTCTCATCACAACCCGACTTGCATAAGCCATCCCTGACCCATTCGTGTTTCGAGCTAAGTTACCATTAAGGGGTCGAAACTATTCTAGTAGCCATAATCTGCATATTGCAATGAGTGCTTCATATGATAATAATAAAATATTGTATTGTACAAACATGAATAAAAAAATAGTTCTTTTTAATAATTCAATAAAGGTGCAGCCGGCAAGCCAAAGAAATCAAAAGTTCTGAGAGTTCTCATATTAACCAATACCATAAATTTTACAAATTAAAATATATCTTTCTAATATAACCTGCATTAGTATTAATACCTACCCAAGATTAAGGAGTGTAGGGGTAAATGTCAGATTTCAACTATTTAATTGCAGTAGTTTTATATGTGAGTTGTCGGAACGTTGTTAACGGAAGACTTGAATATTTTTCAGCTATAAGCTAGCTAGTTCGCCAATTTTCAAAAAGTAAAAAAAATAATTACATTTAATATGGTGTATCTATTTAAAAAAAAGGTTGGAGCTGATCTACTTAGAAGTTATCTATTGATGTGTTATTATTTTTGCCTTGGCTAAACCTATTAGCCCTCTTTTTTTTTGAAAAGTAAAACATCAATTGAAACGCACATATATATATATATATATATATA
>DVQM01000089.1:0-27003 GCA_018231645.1 Heliconius ricini | reverse complement strand
TATATATATATTGTTACTAATTTTGTTTTATAAATATATTTATTTAATGATTTAGATATTATTTCAAAATTTAAAGTTGATTGAATATATGCATTTATTACATTATTTTCATTAAACTATAATATGTTGTTCTTTTTATTTGTTGATATTGTTCTATTTGAAAGTCACCAGGCTTGTCTAATAAGAACTGCCAAGTTATCCCTAACCGTTTTCGTCGCGCCGACTATGAAAGCAAATAAAATAACCAATAAAGTTCATGGCTGACAAGATCAAAAATAGATTGGCGTTGTATGAGCATCATTATTGACTCAATTGTTTCCTTCCGTTTGTATTCTTGTTATTCCTTTAATGACGGTCGTTCATTAATAATTATTAGCGTAATTATTTTATTTTATAAAATATATCATGTATAGACAATGTAACTACCGTATAAAAAAATAAAAAGACAAAAAAATACGTATACGTAAAATTTTGAATATTTGTCGTGGTGTTATCGCTACATTGATCAATATGTTATTTCTGTATCCATAATCGTTATCGTTAGTACCTAATAAATACCTACTGTGTGAGATTTCTTTTTCAGAATAATATTTTGAATTTATATAGCGGGGTTAATTTAAAAATATATATATTTCAATGTTGGTATCTACTACATCAACGACTCTTATCTATTTATTTGAGTCGAATATTTATTATCTATAATAAATATAAATAACATTAAAAGATGCAACTTCTTAAGTGCGGGTAGAAAACTCGCTTTTCACCGGTACGTATAAATTTCATGAGACCATTTTAAATTCAGCTTACCTCACTTTTATCTTTGCACCAATTTCCGCCGCATCTGATGCATTCGTTGCAACTTTTTAAATTATCAAAATTCGAACAATCTCGTTCAACTGCGATAACTTGTTGTGTAAAAACTGCAACCACCACTGCAAACCACAAAGTCGCCATATTTTGTATTTAAATGAAATAAATATATAATATCGAAATTCACACCGCACAATTTTATTTTTTGAATAATATTCCGAAATCGTCTTCAAAATTAGCGTTTAGCGCAACTAATAGTGCATGTGCTCGTCGACGCAAGAGGGCCAAGACTGTGGTCTGTAGTTTGTGTGACGGCGCTCGGTCGACCTCTCTCCCACTTGATCTGACAGCGCGGAGATGATTCATTAGTAGAAGGAAACTCGCGGATATGGTATTTTCTCAGAAAATTTCTAGCTCAGTAAAGTAATTTATGTCACCATATACTACTAAATTATTTTTCTATAGAGATGTCTAAATAAAAATTATTGTTCAAAACGAGAAACATGACGTGTCTATTGTTAAAATATTTTTATTCCCATCAGAATCATATTTTTTTTTGATTAATTAAAGAGGAAAAATTCCTTGTTAAAAACTCGTATAGATAAAAAACAAGTAACGTTAATAATAATTAAAAATCTCAAAAGAGAGTCAAATTTCTACAACAGTTGGTTGGAGGATCGCAACGTCGCTCCACGTAAAGGGGCCATGGCTGACCAGGTCATGTCCCTTTATACCTCTGTGCTCCGCACAGCGACCACCAGCAGATCGCGCGCGTGACGCGGTGAGGTGGCTCTAAGAAGCTTGTTCAGCTTCTAAACACACTTTGCCTACCTGCTAGGCTGGACTTTAACCACCTATTAAGTCCTGCTCGTAGCAGCCGGCAGCGTGACTCGAATACAAACCACAAAGCCCCAGAGACAAATTGTGGATTTATTTGCATCGGTGTCAAGAGCCCCTATACGACCGCAAACGATTCGTAGTGCCACACATTTACACAAACGAGCCGTTGAGATAGAGTCGGAACAGTTCTATCCCTATACTGTTTTACTGTGTAGAAACGGACTCCCAATGTACATTTGAAGTTTTCATGTATATATCCTCCCAATGGAAAAAACTTTAATAGCGCGATTCAGGAATATATTATGATATGTGATTTTATTTGCCGTTTTATTACTATTAAGTAATTTAAATTTGTTAAGAGTATGTAGTATATTGTTTACGAAGTATATATACTACTACTATTTCAAGTTAAACTATATTCGTACAAGTAAAAGTTGCAGAAGAAAAGCAATTTAAATGTTAAGCAGCGCCATCTAGTCACAGGAGTGTGTACTTTATATAGTTATTATCACACACAATTACAATATTGTTAATCGCAAGATAACAAATTTACAAGCAAAAACATAACCTAAGCAAAAAGCTTTTATTTTAACTTGATGTATGTTATTTTTTAAGGTTAAATATTTAATTGTAGAAAAACTATTCCGTTTTATTAAGTGGAATAATGTAGCTAAATAACAATCAAAATAAAATACATTTCCTATCTATGATAATTTCTCTTTAGACCGATGTCACTTTTATGCTTTTTTTGCTTTTATTTAAGCAAGTAAATATCTGAGTATAATGTTCATACAACATACATGTTCTGTGAATTATTTCAGCAAATTGTTTTTTTAACTTCACCTGTATGCCGTACATAGTTGAGTCAGTAGAGGGAACTTGGAAACCTAATGTTATGACACTCCGTTCTCTTTAAGACTCTTCTACTCATTTTTTCTCGCCGAGTTCTGAAGGCATTGCGTGTTCAGTGGCAAAACTCAACACCGCATGTTATAAATAACAGCTTTAAATGGAAAATCAAGTATAAATATGTTAATATTGAGTTTTAGCTCGCAGCACCTTTAAATTTATAATAGCAAGAAATTGCATGTAGTGTATTACACCACAGGTTTATTCAAAAATAAAACCACATTTATTTATAAACTTGTTTACAGTTGTATATTAAGATTTAAAAGATCTGTTGCCAAAAGTAGGATTTTGGAAGGTGTTCGTGGCTGCCAGGAAGATAGGATTGTCACACATCACTGATGCCGCCACTTCCTCCTTGAAGCGTTCAAATTCAAGACGGTCCCGACGGTCAGTCAAGTACTTCCATGCAATTAAAGTTGCTAGTCCGATTAAAATCAATAGTATTAAACTCACTCCCCCTAGAACTGTAATGGATAAAAAAATGCTATTACAAGTTACTAAAAAATCCATTATCATGGTAATATTTCGACAAATACTTTAAACTCTTTGTTTGTTAATTGCATATTGTCAATCTTATATGCTTTTGACAGAAAATAATCTAATGCAAAATATTGACACGAAAATGAATTTTGGAAAAATCAATTAAGATATTAAATAAGTAAATTTTTGTGATTTAGTTCATTTTCATTCAATAGATTATGTGTTTGTAGGCTTGCTTAAAAGTTTTACTGACAAAAGACTACGTTATATCTATAAAATATACATACTCTTAAATACACAACACTAGTTATATTTTTAGTTTAAATAATTAAGTGCTATCAATGTCTGGCATTGAGTAAGAAGTACTTACGATAGTACGTCTCAGCATAATCGAAGTCCGATTGAATTTTTACGTTAAGAGCATATATTTCTTTGCTGTAACTGTATATAAATTTCGTGTAACACCCAACGTCAATCCTTAGCTGAGGACACAAGTACCAGGTCAAATCAGATGAGTTATAGACAGTTAAATTCTTTTCCATTGTAATATTTATGTTGACTTCAAATTTGTAGCCATCTTCTTTTAAATATGATAGTACTAACGACTCCAGGATGAGGCATTGTCTTTCGTGGCAAGATTCTTCAGAGCATGTCACTTTGCAATATTTATCTTTTTTCGTCCTCGCGTCCCAGTTGGCTGTATCTTGACATTTGCACTTGCCACAAATACAATTACCTAGTCCATTACATGTGTTCTGTGTTTGTAAAAAAATAGTTAGCCAATTTTTTGTTAGTTATCTGTATAATTATTGGCAACGAGATATTCACTATATTATAAAAAAAATAATATGAATAATCTTACCTCATCCGCACAGTCTGGCGGTGAAGGACACTGGCAAAGGCCGCCGTCCCACCCCGGCCTGCACTTACACGCGCCGCATACGCACTCGCACCTGTCGTCCGCACCTTGTGGACACGCCACCTTACACTCGCAGTAGTCGCCTTCGTATCTTCAATGTGTCAAAATGTAATAAGAAAAATGTTTATTTAGTGCATGAGTGCTTATAAAAAATTATATGAAAAATAACTTGATATTTCACCAACCGCCGAACCGAATTGAGGTTCTAAAACTAAAAACTAATCCTACCCCCTTTATTAGGCCCTTGATCCACTGATACTTTTTCGAGTGTACATTAGTACTCACACTCCTTCAGGGGCAAGAGAGATGCTGTGAAGAGTATTCCAGGTCAACAGCAGTTTTACTCCATGAAAAAATATTTTTCTGACTAGAGATAATCAAAATTTCAATATCTCCACTATGAATTTCGATATGTTCAATTGTTTACAAAAATAGACGTTGCGTTTTCAAAATAGTGAATTTACAGAAATTATGCTTAAAATTGAAAAATCGGATAGTCGTAAAATAAAATATTTACCCCTCTTTACAAGAACACTTTCCGCGGTAACAATGTCCATGGTTGCTACAAACTGCAGTAGTATTAACAGCAATGCAAGTTGAAAAGTCGTTGGGATTGTGACATTTCTCGCCATATCTGTAATTGTGTTAAAAAGTGCGAAAATGTATTATTTTATAAAAAATAAACTATTGAAAAATCTTTTTTTTCCCTTTAATTGTCTTTTTTTTGTAAGCAAATGTTAGAACACTATACTTACTAGTTAAACGTATTTCTTTTATTTTTTTATTAATTAACATTTCAACTTGTCAGCACACACATTTTATAAGCATCTGGAGTACAAATGCTACAATTAACAAAACTAAACTAAGTTTCGAAATATTCTACAACTTACCTATCACCGTAACAATCACACACTCCACAGTTTAGTGTACCGCCTCCATTGCATAGAGTAGAATTAATTTCTTTTTTACAATCGCAATCTTTTATTACGTTTACATTAATTTCTATTTTCTCTTTAAGACCTTCGAATAATATATCTATTGTAGTATTTTTAACTTCAATATATTCTAATAATGTAATAGTGCAAGTTATTTCCTTTTCTTTCTCTTCCTGAACTCTACATCCGCGGCTTTTAGGTTGATTTAAACAGTCCGGATTAAATGAAATATTAAAATATTTCTGGTAACTGTTTCCTATTTTATAATTTAGTATTAACATCTGTATTATACCCTGTAAATTCAAAAAAGGTATTAAATATTTGTTTATTTTATAATAAAATATAGTAAACTTAATCTGAATATAGTAATTGTAATTGTCTAGTTATAGCATTAATATAAACAACCAACCAGCGATCTACATGTATGCGAAATAAATATAGGATATATAGTTTGAAAATATGATATAAGGAATTTTATTTTTTAAGCAAGGAAGCTTCATACATTATTGAGAAAGAGAATACGCATTTTATAGAGCCGGTATTGTATGTAGCTTATAGCGATTACCGCGAAAATTAAAAATATGATTATAATTTTTTAATATTTTTAAAGTGTTACATATTTAGCAAAAAAAAATACTTATTAAGAAAATATAAGTATAAAAAATTGAACGTAGCGGGGTGTGAACCCGCGCTTTCCGTGCGACGGTTTTCGGAGAGGCTCGGGTACAATTACGGATACGTTAATTTATTTATTAATTTTCTAAATAAATCGGCTTTTCGCTTTATTTAGGACACAGCAAGGTAGGCGGTAAGAGGAGAACCTAGTGTTAACACTCCGTTTACCACTTCCCGCTAAATTATGGAGTCATTGTCGTCGTTCTCTTAATAAGTATGATTATAATTATACTTACCTTATATATGTTACTCAATATTTTCGTTATTTTGTTGCCATTATATGTGGCATATCTCGCGCCTCTTATATTATCGATGAGGGCTTTGTAAGTATTTATAACATCAGTCTCAATAGCAAATAAGACTATGATTTGTTCATCTGCTGCCAATTTATTGATGATGCCGACGGACGGGTAATCCATTTCCAATTCTTTGTAATATTTATCTTTTTCCAAATAACATCCGCCGTCGTAAGGTTGAAAGATGCCTGCATACTTTCCGTCTCCGGCCGCGTGGTACGGCTGATTAGTTAATACTACGATAATTTTTGTAGATTCGCTACGCCAACCTATTTCTTTCTTGCACACCAGGACTTGTGCAAGTCCGTCTAAAACACCTTCTTGTGGATCATAGTTGCCACCAAATGGGGCGTTGTTCATTATTTTTTTAAATAACTCAAGATCACTGTTCAGTTTCAATCGATTTTGAAATGAATATGTGCGCGTACTGTTCTTAAAACTGAAAATCAACTATAAATTACTAATTTAAAATATGAAATATAGATATAAAGTATTAGAATATAGTATAAATTGTTTTTGTAAAAAGATAAAAATAAGGAAAGATAACCAAAACTTACTGAGTAAACGGTAGGGCATTTTTATCCACAAATGATCCCATTCCTAGAAGAATATTGTTTGTCATTTTGAGCATCATATTATATACGTCTTCGATCTGATTTGCTGTTTCGTTTTGAATCTTAATCATTGACTCAGAACCATCGAATAAAAAATATAAATCCACCGGGTAGTTGTCAGCTCGTTGAAACGCAAATTTAAAATCAACAGAACTCCCAGGTCTTATATTAACATTTAATATCTGAGGTTTCGTCTGCACCACGTTACCGATAGTTGAGTTAAAATTTAAATCCTTAACTACTTTTGTGGTACTATTGGGATTCAAAATATGATCTGGACACCAATTTTCGGGAATATCTTTAGCTGGTATACATCTTTTCGTAATTTTGAAGTTATTCTGAAATTAATATATATAAACTGATTATTATAGAACAGGGGTTGCCAACCTTTTCTTGATCAAGGACCACTTTTATATCATTCTTGGTAGCAGGGACCACTATGCATGTATGCATGTATAATAAAAATTAACTGTGATAATTAAACAGAAACTTCGCCTCGCCATCCTCAGCCATAAAATTAAAATCGTTTGCGGACCATATTTAGGCTCCTGCGGACTACTGGTGGTCCGCGGACCACTGGTTGGGAACCACTGTTATAGAATATAAAATAGTATAATCTAATATTTTTTTGAGGAATGCATTACAAAAAAAAACAATTGTTAAACTTATTTTATATTATGTATATATTAGAAGCAAATAAAATAATTCCATTTCAACTCTCTTTCAAGTCATTTTTATTAAAATATTTATTTCAAAATTTCCTTGATAGATTCCAATGACTTCACCTCATAGCACCACACACATATCTCAGCATCTCTCAAACAGGCATCACAAGATTTATGATCACACACTTGAAAACTTAATCCGATGGGAATAAAAAGAATTAAATATAGGTTCATTTTAACACTGCAAAATATTCTGTTAACAATTAACAACTGAAACTGGCAACAGAATTACCTCAAAGCTTTTAATTGAGGATAAAATACCATTTTGATTTGTAGACGAGTTATAATGTTAATGAGCTACTGAACTCTACGGTATTCTTGATAAGTTGTTATTTATATTTTTTTTTTATAATTCTCCGAGAATATAATGGACTTCATTCTCATAACGTAATAAGTGAAAAGAACGAAAACGATGAAAGATTTGAAAAATATTATCATTGTCCCTTATTATTTTATGCCAGTATGCTATTATATTCGTAATGGATTAATTATTAAATTACATTAACTTTATTTTACGGTTATAAACGGGAAATAAATTTAATTGGACGATTTATCTACATGACGCTACTGGCTTAGCTTAAAACTATAAATATTATGATTATATACAACCGCCTCGTCCTGGCTTCGCAATGGAATCTAGATAAATAGAACGTACAGCATATAGTACAGCCTACCCTGCTATGGGCGGGATACAGCGTAAAGTTAAAAAGAATAGGCAAATCTTATTGTATTATATGTATACACATCATATAATTGATTATTTTCAATAGGTTCTTGTATATTTGTTATATTTAAAACCAATGACGCCACCGTTTGAGTGATTCAACATCGTTCAATCCGAACCAGAAAAGGTAAAAATAAAAATATGAAAAGTACGAGATCAAAGTCCGGAATATAATAAATTATATTTTTTTAGAGCGTCGCGTCTTAAGTATAAAACGCCGTTTGCTTGACCAAATGGCGTTTTACATTTTTAGGAGAAATGTAAATAATTATTAAAATTATGTAGCAGAATTTGAACCAACAATCATTGTGTGTAGGTACAATCAGATACTTCGAAAATACTTCATGACGGTGTCAAATATAATTATTGCTATACAAAACGTTGTTTACCCATAACATTTTCCTGTACTCCAAATCTAATTTCTGTATTATAATGAGGATGTTAGTATCCAACTACATAATATGAATTAATAATCTCTATGATATTAGTCATTTGAACGGTTTAGTCGGGTTGAAGCTGTATTCTACAATGAATTCGTTTCTTTTTCTATTATTAATAGGAGCAAATGTGTTCTTTATAGCTTGTGAATCTAATTGTATAAAATTTAGAACATGTGGCGAGTGTATCGGTTACGCCGACGATACGTGTATTTGGTGTGCAGCAGTAAGGATATTATACTTTATTAGAATTTATTAGATTTTTAAGTAGATATATGTAATCTTTATAAAGGTCGTCGTCCTAATTATGTCATGGTTGTTAGATTGCCTACAGGCTACAGACAAGAATGTTAATTTGTAAAACATTATACAATTAATGGAACTAATGTATTTTTCTTAGAACGATTACGACGGCAAGAGATGTCAACCTGAGAGTTCGATATTAAGTAATGTAACATGGTGCGAGGGGCAATTGTATAATCCAAAAAGGGCAAAAGAAATTGTTACAAACAAAGATTTTAACAGAGGAGAACACAAAGCGAAGGTGATTCAGTTCAAGCCTCAATTAGTAAAAATAAAGGCGCGGCCAGGAGTGCCCGTTAAAATAAATATGTCATACAAACCAGCAAAAGATTTTCCATTAGACGTATATTATTTAGTAGATTATTCTCAAACGATGATCAGTCAAGTAAAAACACTGAGAGAGCAAGGAAAAAGTATTTATGAAGGGTTGTTTAATTTGACAAATAATGTAAGACTAGGCATCGGAAGCTTTGTTGAGAAACCATCTATGCCTTTTGTAGAGTATGTATTCATAATTTTTTTATTAAAATTAACATAGTACCTAATTTTGAAACTAATAAGTTCATCACTGGGCTGTGCTAAATAATATAAAGCATATGCAAATAAAATTCCATATGATTTGCTATTGTCGATGTTTTTAGAGTAACGTGCCTAAAAAGGTAAAAACGAAAACTTTATGTGATCAAACTGTTCTTCATCTGTCCGTCTGTCAAGACGTCATCTCGAGATAGCAAGGAGGTGTTAAACTGTAATTAATATGAAATATTTAGTTCTAAGATTCCTTAAAGTACAGAAAAAATCAAATTGACTTAGAAAAGTTGTGCATTGATTCTGTTGCATTTTGTATAAAATTCACCGCTTAATCAAATAACCTGACCTACAGTTATGAGATCTTTCAATATAAATAAAGAAAAAATCTGAAATGTGAAAATTTATAGATATTTCATAGCCACATAATTATAAAGTTATAATTGTAGTTAATTTCATACAAGACGAGTCTACAAAGTCATACTAAGTTTGTCTACTTTTATAAGCTTTACGTTTCGTCGACCTATAATACTGTAATTAGTGCGGATGCCTCGGTGGGCGCGTCCAACTCACACTTAACCGGTTTTTTTTAATATAAAAACGATTAAAATAATTCCAATTTCTTTCAGCGTCACTTTTCAAAATTCGTATTCATTTAAAAATCATTTATCGTTAACCGACAATACTGCAGCATTCGCGAAGGCTTTGGAAGCTGAACCTTCAGGTGTTAATTACGATCTTCCCGAGGCCGGCTTAGATGCTCTCATGCAAGTGATGACTTGTAAGAAAGAAATCGGATGGCGGGACATTGCAAGACGTATTATTGTACTAAGCACTGACTCTACATATCACAGTGCCGGAGATGGAAAATTTGTTGGGGCATTTATACCGAACGACATGGCCTGCCATCTTGTAGACAATATGTATACAGAAGATTTAAAATTTGACTATCCGTCTGTAAGTCAAATAAACAAAGTAGCGACTGCAAACAATTTCATGATTATTTTCGCTGCCGTACCGGATGTAAAGCCTCACTACGTAGCTTTGGAGAAATATATTCAAGGTGTTAAATATGCACCACTGGAAAGAAGTCCAAAACTTTTGGAAATGATCAGAGCTGAATATTTGGTAAGATTTAGTTTTGATTTAGTTCCGTACATAATACGGCATGTAATATATATTATAATAGATTTAATTTTATTTTGTTTTAAAAGAAATTAAACTTGAGAATTAAAATTAAGAGATTAAAATATTGATAACTATTAGTCCACATTTAAATCACATTCAGCACTTGATTAAATGAAGTTCGTTATAAAATACAAGTTGTAAATATGAAATTACCTAATACAGTTTTTATTTTAGAGCTTAATCAGAAATATGCAGCTGGAGTACGATATTCCAGATTTTATGAGATTCACTACTATCCCGGATTGCAGTAAGCCCGGGGAATGTATATTACAACACGATCACCATATCGATATCGAAGGGACTTTACTAATCGACTCGTGCCCACTAGATAATGTTTTTACGCATACACTTAAAGTGGGACCTAGATTTTTAGATGAAAAATTAACAATAATAGTTGAAGTGGACTGTCAATGTGATTGTGAAAAAGCTTGGAAAGGCGAACTGAACTCAAAAAAATGTAGCTCGAGTGGAACTTATCAGTGTGGAGTGTGCAAATGTAACGAAAACAGGTACTTTTAAAATTGATGAGCTGTGATCATTTAATTAATGTACTTGTAGTTAAGTAATGGCAATATTACCATAATATATAAATTGTGATTTTTGTATTTTTGTATTATTTTGTATATTCTGTCAGTATAGCGTTAGCGAATGACATCGCTTCACATCGTTTTCACATAATGCTTGTTAGGTAAAGGCAGCTTAGTGTTAAAACATTTTATTCGCCACTCTCCGAAAAAATTTCGAGATATTGCATGTTAAGTTACAGAACCCCCCGTTTTATCTACCGAAACGGAGAAATCAATAGTTAAAACTATTTAAATTTAAGTCACATTGCTCTTAACTATAAATAGGTAATGTTAATGTCAACATTATCGAAAACATTTTTAACTTTTGAGTGTTACCAATATTTAAATTAGTGAAACAAACTGCATCCTCTAAAGTTTAGAGTCCAAACTAAAACGTTTATTTTTTATACAATATCAGAATTACTAAGCCTTATATATTTTAATGACAGTAAATAAGTGACAGGATATTAAATAAAAGGAAAAAATATAGAATCAAAGGACAAATATAATATTTCAGTTAAGCTAATGAGTTTTATGTATTTTAAATGAACCTATTTTAACCGAACTAAACGTGGTGACCACGGACTACTGCAAAGTATTCGAAACGTCGGGTTTCCAAAAATGTATAAAAAAACGAAATATACGCGATTAATCCGGTTAAAATAGTTTCATTTAAAATATATAATAATCGTGAAAATCAAAGAATTTATTAGCTTTATGTATGTCTTATGTATTATTTTAATAATATATAAGCATTCTGCATTCCTTCTCTATTTCTTAATAATATTAAAAATGTGAAAGTTATTGAGATTGGACATTTGTGCAATTTTTACGCAAAAGTTAGTAAACGATTTTAAATGAAACCTTACAGAAATATAGCTTATATGCAAAACAAAATAACACATATGCTTTTTTTTGGCTAATTTAAGTTTTGTATATTTCGGTTCAAGCGGGCGATGCTGCAAGTGGGTCGCTAGTAAGCTATAACTGTGCATATTCATATTGAGTAAATTTCAGGCACAAAATTCGTTAAAAAGGGGTCAACATTTTTGTTTCATGTATCGGAGCAAAAATTATATTTATCTACATTGTAAGCAAACTCGTATCAAAGAAGTTAGAAATAGGGATCAGAAAAAGATTATAAAAACAATGGAATTGTGTCAACCGAGGGCAGTTGCTTGTGGGCAACGACCCGTATTGGAAGGAAACTCGTGTGAAGTATTGAGTGATATCATTTATTGTAATCACATATAATCTTTTTCCGAATAATTTAGAAACATATAGACGATGATGATGCCGATGTGTATTTTAAAACGTTGACCGTTTTCGATTTCTATCAGCATGTATACTTGCAGGCACGGCGACACGTGCCAGTGCGCGGGGGACAGAGTGGACGCGCGCGACTCCGCCAAGTGCAAGGCGGCCGACGACGCCGTCGCGCTGTGCAGCGCGCGCGGCACCTGCAGGTATACATTATATGCTGCAGTATGTCCCAAATTGTCTACTAAATTTTGGTGGAATTGTGTGTTGAAGCACGAAACGGTAGTGTATTAATGTGCACGGAATGTCTTATAACTAGTAACTACGCTCCCAGACTCGCTCTACTTACCCTGCTGTATATGGGATACGTGAAAGCTTAGTTAGCTGCAGTAACACTTAAAAATTAAAAAAAATATATAATAGTAAAAAAAAACTTTTCAGCTGTGGAAAGTGCACATGCGATAAAGATTTCTCCGGTCAGTACTGTGAGTACGACGACAAGGCGTGTGTGACGGCGGACGGCCGGGTGTGCTACGGGAACGGGAAATGTAAGTTTGGTAGATGTCAGTGCGACGCGCAGTGGCTTCCGGAATATTGCTTGTGTCCCGTCGACGACAGCAGCTGTGTCGCGCCGCAGTCGCAGGAAGTAAGTGCAATCGAAGTGTTTTCTACTGTTCGTGTCGAATAAAGAGAAAATATGTTTAAGTATATTAATAGATTAACTATATGTGGAAAATTATTGTATAATTTGGACAAATCACAAAAAAATCGTGATCTCTATAATTTGTCTTTTTAATTTCCTTATGAATTTAATATTGTGATGTTATTTTAATTTAATTAGGACAGTAGAAATTAATGTATCTGAAAGAATGTTCATATTTAAAAATGGTCTTTTTATCGATTTCGTTATACAGCATGAGGCAGGGTTTGATCTAAAATGAGCAAACGTAACATTGAAGCTTAAAGAATCTCAGTGTAGAATTTTAGTTGACCTAAATCTTCTATAAGCTAACTTATAATAAGAAACTGTTTATTATATTACTCTTTTTGGTAGACAGAAGGAAGAGTGGCACTCCGTTCCTCATTAAGGCCCTTCCCTCTGCGTTCTGCCGAATTCTTAAGGCATGGCGTGTTGAATGGCGGAACTCAAAACCACATTTTGCCTGGTTACCAGAAAATAGAAATAACAAAAACTTCATTCTCATCATCTTAAAAAAAAACATTTTTATATTCAGTTTATTGATAATTTCCAGGTATGTTCAGGGAACGGTAAATGCGTGTGTGGCAAGTGCGTGTGCAACATCAGAAAGAGCGACCACGGCAAGTGCTCTGGGACATTCTGCGACGACTGCGAAGAGGTTGCCAAACGATGCAAAGAACTAGAAGATTACGCGTACTGCAATTTGAAAAATAATAAAACCGATTGCGACTCCCAATACAATATAACGGCCGCTAAAGTTACTTTAGTTAACAAAACGGAAATAAACTCTGATGAATACTTCGAGGCTAAGATGTGGTGCAACAAAATTGTGGAAGACAATAAGATTTTCATGTTCAAATATTATTACCCTAATTTGTCGACTTTGCGTTTGATTATTCAGACCGAGTTGGAATCGCCGCCAGTACCTAATTATATAAGTAAGTAAATAATGAAAGTATGCGATATTGTTTGTATGTAGGTTCGATTTTTGTTTGCAATTTTTATAAATATTAATATTAAATGCGCGTATAAAGTAGCATTAAACTTTTAGAAATAAAAACCAGGCCAAGCGCGATTTGACTTCGCAATTTCTTTTCAGGAAATTATGGGGCCGTAGGCGTAACTTCACTCTATATACCGTATATAGGTGAAACCGTATATAGGTTAACACTATGCTTGTGTACCTACATGTGTAAGTAAATAAGCATTGTGTTAAGACACTCCACTCCCAACTTTTCCTAAGGTTGACAATATCAAAATTGTTTCGTGGCGAAACTGACCGTCGCGATTTCTTTTGGTACCAGAGCAAGGAAATGAAATTAGCTCACTTTCCCTTGTGGAAATGGAACCCTCAACCTTCGCGTTTATAGTCAGATGCTGTGTTTCTTTATTTTGTTATCTCCCTATTCTCTGCTCTGTGTATTCTTTAAAATCAAATTGTTCAAAATATATCTAATAAAACCTTCCCCACTTTTCGCTGAATTGCATGATGAGTAGCGGAACTTAACAGCGCGCTTTGTAACAATAAATATTTATATTAATATCAAATAATCTATCATCGGTTCAGTAAAGTTAATGTCTCATACTTGAGAAGAATCGATGCAAGAGAATAATTTTTATTTTCCTCCAACAGTCGCTGCCGCAAGTGTCATAGCCGCTATACTGTTAATTGGCATCATAACTGTGATCGTTTGGAAGATCCTGGTAGACTTGCACGATAAGAGGGAGTATGTGAAGTTCGCGAAGGAGTCCGAAATGGCGGGGTACGACATCACCGACAACCCCCACTATGAACCACCGACTATGAAATTCACGAACCCCGTTTACAATGGTTAGAGATTGTGTATATAATTATTTATAAATAAAATTTATACTATTTATCTATTTTTTTTCTTTTACAAAATATAATTTATAAATATAGTTTTTTTTATATTATAATTATTCTAGAAACTTTAGAGCGGGAGTATAAAAATAAAATGAAAAAAATAAGTCAGCTTCACGCTGTATCCCGCACACAGTACAGGATAGGCAGAGGGAACCTAATGTTAAGATACTCCGTTCTCCGCTTTCTGTCGAATTCTGGAGGCATTGGGTGTTGAGTGCCGGAACTCAACGCCGCGCTTGTCTTCGATACCAGAGCGAAGAAATGGAAATATCGATAATATCGATATAGTTAATATCGATAGTATCTCCTCAATTGGGGATCTAACCCACAACCACTCGATTTTCCAGTCAGTAGTTTGGCCTCAAATATAACCATTTATTGATTTAATTTTAAAATAATAATTGCCTGAAGATTATCGATCCTACAACCATTGTTTTAACAGTCAGACGCTAAACCACTGCGCCGCAATGGTTCCGTAATAGTTTACGAAAATTTTATGACGACATGATTAATAACCATTTTATTTTTTATCGCTAGGAAAATCAATAAATGTTTCTAAAAAGATCGCTTTTTAGATACAGCTGTCATATAATCCGTAGTATCGTAGTATTTTAATTGAAATAAAGAAAAAAAAACAATACATCAAATGCTCACTTATATAATTTAAAAAATAAATAAAGTATGTATAATAAACACATGTAAATGTACATAAAAACTCATATACAATGTATCAAAATGGGAATCCATGGAAATTTCCAAAAGATAAATAAATAAATCAAATCAAATTATTATAAAAATATTATAGTTCATAAAATATATCTTTTTTTCTTAAGAAATTTCAAGGGACTATTCACATTTATAGACATTTAATGTTGTCTATAAATATATTAAGACCCTTTCTTAGGTAATGTTATTATTTGTTGTGCGCGCGTTTCTCGTGTGTTTTCTTCAATTTGATAGGGGTTTCTTCGTTAAAAAGAGACTTTTCTATTTTCTCTTCAATTTTACGTCTAGCCGAGACTGCCTAAAAAATAAGACATAATATTTTATTCATAAAACTATATTGTATTATTTATAGAGGCCAGTCGTGGCGCAGCGGCACAAAGTGCGATTGTAAAACCGACTGGTTGTGGGTTCGATCCCCACTAGAAGAGATGAAATATTTACTTAAAATTTAAAATTCTATCTCTTCGCTCTGGTGTCAGCATTCTATGGATTTAACTCATACGCACGAACATAACTTGTTCAATACCAAAAATGTAAATGTATTAGGTACAACTAAACTTTTTTTACACTAACTCTATTAACTTCTTTAACACGCTTCGGCTTCGGAAGGTCGACTTCGGGATTGAGTAATGTTTCCTCTCCCAGAGCAATGGTACAGCAAACCGCGTCCGTGTTGGTACTAAGCAAAATTTTATCGATGTAATAATATGAATATCTTTTATTATTTTCACGCTGTTAGTTGTAAATAAAGGATTCTAGAGTAAATTTTTGACTTATAATAAAGTAACATTAATAGATATATTCCTTTTCGATACATAATGTGGCATTATTATTTTTTAAACGTGAATTACTCAAGCGCAAGCGAATTGTTGTTAAGCGCGGCGTTGAGTTCTGCCACTCTCAACGCGGAATGCCTCCAGAATTCTCAACAAAGTAGAGAACGGAGTGTTTTAACACTAGGTTCCATCTGCCTACCCTGCCGTGTGCGGGAAGCTGAATCACTCAATATATAGAAAATTTTATTTCCTATTAAAAAATCGCTTTACTTATCTCATATATAAGCGGGGAAACAAAGCGATTTTTCAACAGGATAAAGTGTAATTCTAAAATAAACATAATTAAGGAAGAAATATCTTAACAAACATGTCTCCCTCAGTCATCGACACATTAACACAACCGTCGACTTTTGGTGAACAACACACAGCTTCCCTCGCCTCTTGCAATCGCCGCCATTCCTCTGCCACTCTTCGGTCTAACTCTGCCACTGATTTAATATAATTAATTGTAGTAAAACGCAAAAAAAACCCTCGCTTTTAAGAAAACTAGTAAAATAACCACTAAAGTTTCTCCTCGGATCGGTAATAATTTAACAAATATAACATTTGAAACTATTGTTACTGAAAACTTTGTTACGGAATATGCCTAATGTTACAAAAAAAATAATAAAATTTCAAATAAAATGATAAATACAGATAAGAAAATTTGAACCTGTTATACTTTGATCATAAACTCGTGAAATATATGTGTTTGATACGCCTAAATACTTTAAGTTAAAATTTCAATATTATTTGAGTATATTTTGAAAGTAAAATAACTAACTGTGCGTATGTGTTTGTCGTTGCTTATTGATTAATTCAGATTCTAAGGAATGCATTCGCCTTTGTAGAGTATCTTCCTTCCTTATTTTCTCTTTCCAAGACCGACACACTTTTAAGTGCAGAAATGATAACTCTTGCGGGTCCAAAATCTGATAAAAATATACAATAAGTCTGTCAAGCGCACAGTACTGTTTTAAGTTCTAAGGTATTTATTTATAATATTATAGTATATTCGTAAATTATGACTTTGGATTCCAATGCATAATATAAAACATACAAAATAAGTAAAAAACTTGTACAATGTGCAGCAATACTCCAGATCGCTAGTTTTAAAGAGAAAAGCTTTATGTATATACATATTCAGATCCGCGATATACTAATATATTTAAATATAAAAATATATTGTAAATAAAAAAAAGTGATTTGAAACGTCCTAACACAAATTGCTAACCACTAAAGAATATCGTTAACCCAATAATATCTACATGTTACAAATAAAAACAAGCAATATAATCTCACATCAACATTGTCATTCAATATTTTATTTGCGATATATTTCAAATATGTTTGTTCGTCCATTTTCCTCTGTCCCATGTTAACTTTGTCAAATATATTACGAATAGTGTCCGATACTTTGATATCTACAGTGCAAGTGCAAGGTCCATGAGCCCTGCGTTTGGGTTTCACATCGGCCAATATCATATTGGTTTTAGTGAGTATTTTGTTATCGAAACGACATTTGACTCGCTTTCTTTTGATTTCCGGTGTCGGTATTTTAACAGGAACCTTTTGGAAAATTTTGTCAATTAAAGTTATTTACAAATTATTAAAATAATATACATAAATTATATTGTCAAATTCAAATGTATAAACAGAAATAACTAAAACTATACTAAACTAGCTTTCTACCTATTACACATCGCGCCTCTCTACAGATTTCATCTTTCTTTCATTCTCCTTCAGTAACGTCCACGTTTCGCGGCCGTGCACAATAAAGCGTCGGTACCAACACTGCATTGTGTACGACTAAAGGTACAGCTCATTAAGGCACCGTTAACCCTGTTACCGACAGCAATATGCCTTTCCACATCCATCTTGTATCTTCCATCTCTACTGAACATACTTCCTAAGTATACCACATTATTCACTTGTCTTACCATTTCCACTGATCTGGCATATCGTCTTTTTTTCATTTATTCCAAACAGCAGAACGTTTGGGTACTATCGCCAAGGAGTAAAACAA
This sequence comes from Heliconius ricini, assembly GCA_018231645.1. Lineage (NCBI taxonomy): Eukaryota > Metazoa > Arthropoda > Insecta > Lepidoptera > Nymphalidae > Heliconius > Heliconius ricini. The sequence continues at coordinate 8,642 of DVQM01000089.1, read as the reverse complement.
AGTGTTATGTGAGTGAAAGTAGCTGACTTGAATGTAAATTGCCTGCTGTACGCAGATGATGCAGTGTTCATTGTATTATCAGAATGCGATCAGATGCATTAGAATTGAATAACCAAGCTGACATGGCACATCCTTGTTAAACACCTGATTGGATGTGAAACCTAACTCGCACGCAGGCTGAGTGATCTCTGTAAAGAAATTTTACAGCTTGCAGAAACTGTCCACTCACATTGAATCGGGATAGCATCTCCCATAATTTCGCTCTCACACTCTGTCACACACTTTTTCCAAGTCCAAAAAAGCACAAAAAACTTTGCGGTTAATGGCCAAAAAATTTTCCGTGATCACGCGGAGGGTAAAGACCTGATCCATATACTATCTTCCAGGCCTTCCAACAGAGCTTTTCGGATCTCTCTTACATTCTTCCCGCTAATACTGTAGCATAAACTTACTACCCAAGCTATTCAGTTGATAGCCCTATCTGTGGCTTGCACAATCTAATTGTGAACCTTTGCTTTTATACAAAGGCATTGACTGCACCTCGCCAAGCGTCTCTCGTATTTTTTCCTTACCTGAGGTTTTATATAATATAGAAGAGAATTAAATCTTACTTCTTTTTTGATACTATTGAAAATTCCCTTAATATTATTTAATTGCAAACTGAACACATTTTATTAAATGATAACAGAAAGTTACCCATTAAACGCCATAATGTGTTTAATCAAACAAAAAGACCATAAAACAGCATATAGTATTCAATATTTATTTAATTACCTCGTCCAAGTTTGTATGTTTGTTAGTAAGTTTCGATCTAAGATATCTATTTTCATTTTCCAGTTTTTCTACTTTGCGTAACGCCTCAATGCTCATTGTTCGTAAACTTTCTATTTCATTTTCGTGAATCTTAATTATGTCATATAGCCTGTCTTCATGAAGACTCTGAATACTTTTCACGCCGTGATTGTGTTCGCTTATTATATATTTAACGTTGCTATCGTATTGATCCTTGATTGCTTCTATTTTGTTCTTATAATCTTTTTCTGTACTTTCCAAAGTATTTGTCAATTGATGGATTTTATTTTTGTAACTATCTATGTCATCCATTTTCGCATAAACTGCACGATCTTGTAGCAATTTTGTCTGCTTTTCACTTATAGATATGCTACTAAATTGAGAAGATTTTTGTTTAAAATATTTTTTTTCTAATTCTATGGTTTCGTTGGAATTGTAAATTGTATCATCACTCTGCGATTTCCGAAATTCTTTATTTGAATCTCTATATAAATTTTGGTCGCCACCATCGCTTGATATAGCTGTCGACGATTTATGTGAATGCGCATGTTTTGTATTTGTTTTATCATATATATTATCTGAACTACTAATTGATAAAACCTTAGTTGTAGCATTTATACGTGTTAACTTAGAGTTATCATCACTATCTAAAATAGACTCATTTGCATCTATTGTGTGCATTTTAATTTTTTTTCTAGTTTTCCGATCAACATTTACATGGTTTGAATTTCCATTACCTGTACTTGGTAATTTTAAATCTTCATATGTAAGGATATTTTCAGTTTTAGGAGAAATGTTTTTACTGTCACGAGTTTTACTTTTAATGTCACTTTGAATACCTTTTGCTGAAGAAATAATGTTGACATTATTATCTTCATAAGTTTTATTGCTTATATCTGTATCAGACAAAACTTTTCGCTGTGGAATAGAATATTGATCTAAAGATTTTTTGTCATCATCTGATAAAGAGACTGTAGAGTAATTATCTGTATCTAAAGCTCTGGGTAGATTGATATTGAGCTTTGGTTTTACACTGTCATCTTCAGTTTTGTCATCACTACTCGGAAAACTATCTTTCTTATGTTGCATTTTATGAAAGGCCTTTTTAGCTGTTGCGGAAAACGGATTTTGGTTCGTTTGAACAGTAGCTCTCTCAATAATAACTTTATTATATCCATTTTGCCAATATTTGTTTTCAGTATGAGATTGACTATCAGACGTACTTTGACTGTCTCTGTATATCATAAGCACATCTTTATCTTGAGGTATGAGAGGTTCTCGACCAACTGAATTGTATACAGAATCAATATTATTATCAAAATTATCATTGCTTAAAAATTGATCTGTAGCGCTTGATTGTATATTTTCATTTTCATTACCATTTAAATAATGTACACTGCCATTTATATTTTTATTTGAATTCGTATGTATGTTTGTACTGTAAATCTTAACATTACTTTTCTTGTATAAAGGTAGATCATTTTGTTCTTGAAGATTAGAAGCTTTAAAATTGTTACTTGAAAGAATTCTTATATTGGTTTGTGTCAAGCTAATACCGTCAATTGAATGTTGTTCTAGTTTACCAGGACTCAGTCTTTTAGATTTGTAATTACAATAAAGGAATTTTATAAAATCTATATTAAAATTTCTGTTATCTTTAGATATTGATTCTGAAACAATAATATCATCATTGTTTGCTGTATTTATAACATTGATTGATCTTTTAGTGCCACTATTATTTTTTTCTAGTTTCGGGATGTCAGTCTCAGTGGCAACATGTCGGCAATTTATGTTTGTTACTTCACGATTTGTTTGCGTGCTAATATCTGACGCAGCTTTATTGTTTAATTGTGTAATATGGTTTTGTAACGATAAAATTTGTTCATCTTTCTCTTTTAATTCTAATTTTACATTTGCTATGGCTTCTTCATTTATTTGATTATGGTTACATCTGTCTGCAAGTTTTTCTTTAAACTCATTTAACTTCATCAATAATTTCTCATATTCTTTTTCGAGAGATTTCTTTTCGTCTTTAAGTTTTAATAATTCGTTGTCTTTGTTTTGATTCGTTTTATCAAATATTAATGTTTGATTTAACATTTCGCCTTCCAAGTCTTTGATTATATCCTCATAATTGGTTTTGTCTTTTTCAGATTTATTCTGTAGGTCTTCTAACTGTTTTTTTATATATTTTCGTTCCTGCAGCATTTCTTCCTTCTCGATAGTTATTTTACGTCTTTCATTTTCGGCAATATTTTTGGCTTCATCTGCTTTCGACTTAAGAATTTCATATGAACTTTGCACACTTAACAAAGTTTTTTCTAATGTCTTATTTTTATAATGAAGCTGTCTGCCTATTCTATGTAACGTTTCAACAACTTGCTCAATGTCACAATGGTCTGGTTGTAAACTGCTTTCATTAAAAACTTCTAGTTCCAATTGCCTTATTTCTGTAATGATCTGTTGTTTGTCTTTTTTCAGTTTATTTATTTCGGAGATGTAAGTACTTTTTTCCCTAACAGATTCATGTGATAATGATTTGGAATATGAAATTTGTTCTTCAAGTTTAGCGTTTTCGCTTTGCAATTTTGCCAATTCCATTCTCATATTATGCGTGGCTTTGGAATCTAAATCGATAAGAATAATAATAATAATAATAACAATTGTACGTTAAAAAACGTGTTAGTTATACGATAATATCACGATAACAGCATTCAAAAACTGCTTAAGGCCTGGACTACACTACACTGACAGATGTATGTTAAAATCGGCCCATCTGGTAAGAATAAGCTGCTTTTGTCTTACTAAGTAAATATTTTTTATTCGTCTTAACTTTGATTAGTTTGGAAAATGTTCAAAGTGTATTGAAAATAAAAATACAAAAAGTGAGTAAATGAGTAATTATATGTTCTTATACGTACGGTGAGCTTCCAGGTTTTTTTGAGCTTGGCTTAGTTTTTCGAAGCTAAGCTTTTTTATTTCTTCTCCAGATTCTACAACTTTGTCTAAACTATTTTGAAGTCTCCGTATTTCATCTTCTAGACAGTTAATGTGATTTTCTAAACTGGTTATTTTTTTATCTTTTGCTATTATTTCTTCATTAAGATTAACAATATCATATTCCTAAATGAAAATATGTATATATAAAAATATAATATTTAGGCTAAACACATATATTCTGCAACTTTATACTTATTTACCGATTCATCCAATTTATCTTGCAGTTCGTTAATTTTTTTGTTGCTAGACAGTTTTTCCGACTTCAAAATATCAATTTCTGTCTTGATGTTATCGTATGAAACAGAAAGTGAGTCTGATTTCATTTTCTGAAACAAAATTAAAATGTTGATTTCAAAATGTTCATGAATTTGCTTATGTTAATGTTATTACTATAATCATTACCTCGCTGCGCGCCCGTATAAGAGCATCTTCTACATTATCGCTATGTAAAATAAGGTCTCTATTTTCTTTGTTTAAATGTACAATATTATTTTCTAACTTTTTAATTGTTTCTAATTTTAAGTTTATTTCCTTTTCTAAATTTTCTTTTTCAAAATTCATTTTACTGTGAGCTATTTCCAAATCAATGTGATTTTTTTCTAAGTTTTTATAATACTTAATCCGGTCTAAAAGCTCTACATTTTCTTTCACTGCATTGCTCAAAACAGCGTGTAAGTTTAAGTTTTCTGCTTTTAGCTCTATGAAATCATTTGCAACAGATTTTTTTTGATCTTGTAACATATTAAAATCATGAATTAAAATTTGATTTTCTGCTATTTTACTTTCTAAATTTTTATTAACTTTGCTTAATTCTGCTGATCTCTCATTAAATTCTTTCTGCAAAAACTCCTTTTCTTTTTGTAATCGATCATAATTTTTGTTTAAGTCTAATAACCTAGTTTCTAAATCATTTACCTCCTGTGCTTTTAATAGTAGACGTTCACTTTGTTCATTTATTTTTGTATGACATTGCTGTAATTCTTGTGATACATTGTCAAGAAGTAAGCTTTTCTTTTCCAAATCATCTCTCTCCAACATAACTTTTTGGTAAGATTTATTTAGTTTCAAATATTCTTTTTTTATATTTTCCGATTCATTTAGATGATTTATTAAATGTTCACTCTTTTTACTAGTTACCTCTAAAGCATTTAACAGCTTATTGGCTTCATTTGTTTTGTTTATTAAATCGTGTTGAAGTATAACTTTTTCCCCTACTATACTTTCATGGGATTGCGAAAGCAGCTCAAACTTTTTCAGCAAATGTTCTTCTTCTAAAGTTTTCGCTTTTAACATTTCGGTTTGTTTTTTAGCTATGTCTAATGATTTCTTTAAGTTGTCATTTTCCTGGCGTAATATATTTATATTTTCCGCGTTAATATCGCGTATAATTTTAATCTCTGTTAAGATATCAGAATTGTTAGAGCCATTTTTATTTTCAATTGATGTATCTTTTTCGGTAGTAACATTATTTATGTTTACATAGCTGCTAATATTTTCTAATATACCTAAACTATCTCGTTTAAGTGAATGAATTGTATTAGCGATTGTTTCTCGTTCATTTTCCAGTATTTGTAAATTTTGATCAAAATTGTCATTAATATTTTTTACGTGCTCTCGTAAATACATATTTTCATCATTTTTTCGATCAAGCTCTTCCATGAGGTTATTTATTTCCTGAGATTTATTATGTAAAATCCCGTTTAAATTCTCTATTGCATTCACTTTATTTTCTATCTCTATACTTAATGACTTACGATTTTTTTGAATGTTGTTTATTTCTTCATGGCATTCTTCTAATCGTGATTCTAAATAATTATAACTTTGTAAAATATTTTCATATTTACCTAAAAATGAACAATTAGTTACTATTATATTCAAAGTTTGTAAATACCATCTAAATATTTGATTACTTTTCCAATCTTCAACATCATATTTTAATTGATTGATTACTTCAAGCTGTTTTTGAAGCTCTTCTTTGTAGAATAACTTTTCTTCCTCATTACAACATAGAGCGTCCTTTAAATTTTTCAATTGTTCTTTTTGTGTTTCTATATCATCAATAACTTCTAAATACCTCGTTTCATCTTTCTTTGTTGACATCTATCAAAAAAAAAATTACATTGAAAAAAAATGTAATTTCATAATTTTAATATTAAATCATATTAGTGTCTGACTTTGTTAGTATCTTTCTCCAAGAGAGTGTCAATTTGCGTTGACAAACTCCTTATCTGTTGCTCTTGACACATCATTTTACATTCATATTCTTTTAATTTACATATTAAAGAATTTTTCTGTTTTTCACACGCCAAGGATACCTCAGTTAGTTTACTATCTAACTTAATGTTTTCGTTTCTTAATTCATCTATAGTCTCAGATTTCATCTTATTAATTTTTTGTTCAGCCATTAGTTTTGTTTCTATACTGGATGCTTCATCAGCTAATATTAAAAATTTTTCTTTAAGCTTATCCAGGTCTTCCGAACGGTGACGATAAAATTCTTTTTCTTTCCATAATTCATTATATTCCTTTAATTTATTTTGCAGGCATTCGCATTCATTTTCCAGATCAGCATATTTCTGACAGCGTTTATTCAGAAAATCTTTTTCATGTTTCAAATTTTCATAAAATGTAAGTAAGTCGTCATAATTGGCTTGTAAGTTTTTTAAGCGTTTAAGGTTTTCTTGATCTGTATTATAATTATCTATGACATAGCATTCATCTATATGATCATCGTCCAGTTTAGTGGAGGAGCCTTCTTTATCTAAAATGTCTTTTAAATCATCATTTTGCATTATATCCGCAATTAGGTGCGCCCTTTTACTATCCAAATTTGCGTTATTGTTTTCTGTAGACGTTAAAGCAAATTTAGCTTCAACGTGGGTTAAAATTTCAGCCTGGTAGCAAGAACAGTCATGTGAATTATTATTTTGGGAACAAGGAGCGATTAAAGCGAGACTAAACTTTTCCAAAACTTTTAATTTAAAAAGTATCTTTCCTTTGATGTCAATCACCCTAGTGTCTTTCCCTGCTGCCTGCCCAAAAAAAAAAGAATTTAATTGAAATATAAAAAATATCATTATTTGAATAATGATAGTTAATTAATTATTTATATTTATTAAAGCTATTAAATTAACAAAAACAAACCAATAAGTTTAAATATTCTTTATACTTTGCATTCTGACACAATGTATTAAATATTTTTGCTAATGCCGTATAAATATGTGCGTAAAGGCAATAAGGTTCACATACATCATTTTCCATTACCTAAAAATGTTATGGCTAAATTATTTTATAAATCAAGTAGATACCACATAAGAAAAAAAGTTTTTTCTAAAGCTGAACAACTAACCGCTATAGTATTTTGCATTGCATTCAATTTTGCGTCTTTACGGATTATTGTTCCTTGCAACTCATCAATCCTCGAATCGTATACAGCTACGATGAAAGTTATTTATAAGGTTTATTTATACCTTACTTAGGTACTACCTACAGTTAAGGCTTAAAAATATTGTTTTTGTTAATACATATGTACCTACTTACAAAAAGCCAATATTTAGAAATATTTTAGAAATATAGGTAAGCTATTTTAGAAATATAGGTCAGTAATGTCAGTCGGATACTGTATAGATTATACGTATATTGAAAATATTTACTTTGAAATTAAAATTACGAATTATGGGAACTTAATGATGCATCAATTCATCCATACCTATAATCTCATATAAGCCCGTTTTTATCTTATACAAATCAACTTCACGCTGTATCCCGCTGACAGCAGGAAAGGCAGAGAGAACCTAGTATTAAGACACTCCGTGTTTATTTTTCTCCGAGTTAAGGTGGTATTGCGTGTTGAGAGCCTCGACACCAAAGCGAAGACATGAAAATATTAATGTAAATAAATATTTAATTTCCTCGAGTGGGGATCGAGCCCAGAACCAGTCGATTTTACAGTCACACTTTAGCCGCTGCGCAACCACCGGCCTCAATGCATCATTTATCTTATACCATACTATATTTAAATAAAAAAATACTGTAAAATCAATTAAGGTCTAAAATATTATCTTAAATAAATTATATCATACATGTGCTTGCATCACACGTGCACGACTCTCCGAATTGATTGCTTTTGGTTTCCATCCGTGGAGTCGATTCCTTCTGGACATCCCACTGAAATATATATTTTAAAATAAAAATAACATTTACTTATATTACATGTATAAATTTATAAATATTCTTAAAGACTTCTAATCTTGTTGCTAATTATAATAATATAATAGGTGTAACGTTAGTGAATACTGGATTTACCTCATCTCCTCGCGATTTTTCGATCTGAAATTTTATAACTTAATCAATTATTAAGTTTTTTTTATTTAATTAATTTATATCGATAACTTTATAAATTATAAGTATAACGTAGAGACTATTTAGTCGTAAATAGAAAATGTCGTAAATATAAATGAATAGAACCCAAAAAAAATATTTCTAAAAGTTTTATCTGTTTGTCTGTGCGTTTGTTTTAGCTTATTAATTTGCACTTTTTTTTATTTTGGCTAACTCCCTAGTATTTAATATTTTATTTCAGTGGATTCATAAATAAAAAAGTTCGATAAATCGGATCGAATGACATCGGCTCATAAATGTGTTATTGAATTGGCTGAATTAGCTATCCATGTATGGATATTGTTCTTGAGCCGCAAGCGGGCTAGTATTAAATAAATAATATAATTTTAAATCGCCTTTGAAAACGAAACGAATTTGTCTGAAATCGACATCACACGATTTAGATGCCAACATTAAAAAAATATGCAAGTTTAAGTTAAAGTTAGTAAAAAAATACCTTAATATATATA
>DVQM01000088.1:0-27020 GCA_018231645.1 Heliconius ricini | reverse complement strand
ATTCGGCAGAAAGTGGGAAACGGAGTGTCTTAACACTAGGTTCCCTCTGCCTACCATGCTGTGTGCGGGATCTAGCGTAAAGCTAATTTAATTTTTTTTTAAAATTAATATCTATAATAATTAAAACCAACATCATCACTTTTCAGACAAAAATCAATCAACCATTTTAAACACATCAAAGTTTATTTATACAATTGCTTCTTCCAAACACTTGGTAGTTCTGGAATCAATCAAATTTAGGAAACATTTTATACAAATATACTAACTACATTACATTGAATACTAAATTCTACTTGGGTTCCCGACCTTTTAAGGACAACAGGAACCCCTTTAAGATTACTTTCTTGTCCGTCCGTCTGTCCGTCTGTTAAGAGCTTTTATCTCAGGAACGCTTGGAGATATCAAGATGAAACCCAAAACAAATACTCAGATCTGCGTTTCACGATTCCCTAAAAAAAACCTATTTCTACATTTATTTAAAAAAATAAAAATGTCGATTATATCGTATAAAGAAAATAAAAATTAATTGGTACTTCCTAAAATTATGAAATTTGGCAGATAGCATCTATAGGTAGTACTAGTTCTGAAAACTGTACATTTGTGGTTAAATCCTAAAAAATAATCGCTTTAAAAGGGTGCAAAATTTAGTATTAAAATCGCTAGTTCAAGTGACGTATCAGATGAAAGGGCTCTGGCTAAGCTTGAACTTCAGATAAAGCTCGAAACCTCGGTGGGCGACCTCGATTTTTTTTAGCTTCACGCTGTATTACGCACATAGCTGGGTAGTCAGAGGTAATTTGGGAACACAGTGTTAAGACACTCCGTTCTGATTAAGATAATTCTTGGTTTTTTTTCGTTCCGTTCCCCACTTTCCACCCATAACGATTTTTGTTTTCATTTTTAGTATCTATCCCACAGATATTCCATATCGAGTTTAAAGTTATTAGTTTCCAACTTAAAATAGATTTTGAATACACCTTTAATAAAAACGTGGCGCCATCGTACCGAAGTTTCATTGTTTTCGATGATGGTGGTTTCATTTTCTAGTTTCATAGTCAAAATACTAATAATACATATATTATTTAGATATTATTCTGATCTAATAGTCTAATATTTCTTAATATTTTTAAGCTACTGAACAGTGTACGACTGAATGTGTTGTGACTGGACGCCTATCTTCTAAATATTTTTTTTTAAATCACGAGCCCTTTTTTATCATCTCTACCGACTCTATATTTTAGCGGGTATTTAACATTATTGATGTCCGGAACAGCTAATGCGTTTTAAATATAGCCCCCGCCCGCCACCCAGCTCCATACAAACAAACGCGATCGGTATCGGTGTGACAGTCGTTTTGTAACCGTAATAGTTACATTGTCGTTGCCTTTGAACTAACATTAACGCATAGTGTAAAATAACATTGTATTTTATTTACATAAATGCTATATAATTTTTAGTATGGATTTAAATATATTAATTTATATGTACGTTAGTATTTAAATTAGGTAAGTGGAGAACAGACAATTTCATCTTTAGATCTTTTTCTAGATAGAAATAGAGAAAACCTAATGTTAAGAAACTCCGTTCCTCATTTTTCACCACATTGTGGAGGCATTGCGATTGCCTTTGTGAAACTCAACGCCGCGCTTTGTGTCGACATATCTTTTTTGATTTTCACAATGATTACACATTTTAAATGAAACTATTTAACCGGGTTAATTGCAAATATTTATTGTACATTTTTGAAAACCCGTTTCGAATACAAAAAACAATTTACACTATCGCCTACTTTCAAATTCGCACTTAGTGCCTCAACCGATTTAACGGAAATCCGTTGCTAACCAGTATTAGTACTCTGAAATAATCCAGTTAAAAGGAGGCCAGACTCGCATTTTTGTGGCTGCCTGAACTATTTACTTTCATAGATTTTAAATACATTGTGTCATTGAGCCTAACATGGCTAGCTAATCCGTCAAAGGCACGCGACGGTTACGGATTCTAATCTTTCAAGGTCATTTTATGTCAATTTAGATTCTTCTGGAATAAATTGAGTTTGAGGCCTTTTTATTAGAAATTGAGGCCAGTCACAAAGGTTGAGTGTAAAACCGACTGGTGGTGGGTTCGATTTCCACTCGAGGAGATGAAATATTTTTTTAAATTTATATTACTTCCATTTTTTTGCTCTGGTAACAAGGTGAAGCATGGGGTTGAGTTCTGCCACTCAGCACACAATGCCTCAAGAATTCGGCAGAAAATGGAGAACGGAGTGCACAATAGGTTCCCTTTGCCTACCTTATGTGCGGGATACAGCGTGAAGCTGATTTATTTATTATATTTAGAAATTGAATAATAGATATAGTATAGTAAGCTGGATTAGTTATTTCATGTACGCTTATACGAGTACATTGTGTACAATCCTCCTTTTCATATTCTATCTATATAGATAACTAAATTTTCGTCTAATGTTTGGAAATTTGTAAAATTAAATTATAAGCTCGTTATAAGTTTTTTCGGCTTCACGTTTTATTCTGCGTATAGCAGGGTACAATTAAGCTTTATATAAATATATATAGCATGTTAAGATACTCCGTTAACCACATTCGGTTGCGTTTATGCCGTTGTTGAGTGACGGAACACCGCGTTTCGCGTTTTTGTCTCACAACAATAATAATTTGTTCTCCTGAATGGGGAACCCCAACACTCCACTGCACTATACAAGCCTCGATAATATTATAGTATTATTACAACTTTATTACTATCAAAATCGTTAATCCAACACAAAAGGGCACGCATACCTCTCGTTCTAATCGACCTATTAACAGATACTTGGCAGTTTAATGGCCGTAGCAGATGTAGAGCACAAGCTATAGTTTTAATAATGTTAACATTTTTTATAGTTTGTTTAAGTTTGTGATAAATAGATCGTTAGAGTGATCACGACAATAAGCTTCCATGTGGCAAAGCTAGATCACTTTTGATAAAACTTTAACCTTTATTTTATATGTAGGTATATCAAACTCTATTGAAATTTTAATTATTATATATTTTTTTATACAGTTAGTAGAGGAAACACAGTGTTAAGACATCCTGTTGCCCCAATTTTAAGCTTAATTGTTGAGACACTTGTGTGTTGAGTGTCGGAACTCAACAATTTGTTTTGTCTAGTTACCAAAGCGAGGAAATGAAAATATATTATATTTTTTTATTTTTATATTGAGAATCGACCCTACAGCTCTTGCGTTTGTAGTCAAACACTGTCTTTGCCGCTCCCCCACAATAACCTTAATACTTGCTGTATTATATTTTTTAGTTATGTACCTTATAGGTATAATTGTAATATAAGAACGGTTAAAAGAAAGATCTATATTTTAGGTAATATAGCTTGCTTCAACATTTAAGTTAACGTTAGTGCGAAGTAAGATTTAGAGCCTATAAATCATTTTAGTAAAGGATACTAAAGGTAGTGTTTTATTGCTTTCGGTGAACAGATGAATATTATGAATATTACGTTTTTTCTTAACTGAGTAAATAAGCGAATTAACATTTGCTATAAAAAAAAAAATCAGTCTGTATCTCGCATATAATGGAAAAGCGAGAGGAAATGTAGTGTTTTTTTTATTGTTATTTCTTAACACCACAGACACTTGGTCCGTACCTTTTTTTTTAAATGTATTATTGTATCTAATTTCCTTATCATATATATTAATTACATTATCGTTTACATACAATTAACACTTATATTAGGAAAATTATATTTTTAACTTTACATTATTTTACAAAATTTTACTTAGATCTAAGGTTAAGCGAATGTTTATATATTTAACAATTTTTGAAATCTAGTGTTAAAACACTCCGATCCCCACATTCATCCCATTTTTGGTAAATTGCGTGTGGAATTGAACGTTAGGCATTGCTAAATTAAAGTTAAATTTTGTCAAAGTTTTACTAATTATTTATAAAAATTCTTCGTAAAAAAATGCGTGAAAAAAGTACATTTTTTTACACGCTTAATTACTATAGAGGTAGTCAAAGAGAACGAATATTTCGCCTAGTCCACTTTCATCAACTTATTCAGACACAAATGTACACAAATATAGTGTAGGTGCTTTTTAAATTAAATTAAATCAACATTTATCATAAAAAATAATATATAATATATATAAAATTTATATGGTAACAAATCGATATGCAGTATGACAGTGAGATGTGGCGTTACAGTATAAATAAATAGGATTTGGGAGCATTTTTGCAAGCCAAGGTTCAGAGCTCCTCTAGCTCGACCTTCCCAAGTGAGATGACGTTGTAGAAGCCATTGGGCCATCAGCAAACTGGTCATTTGATAAACGAAAGCAAACGAAAAAAATCATCATAGTTGTGGGTTAATTGGCTCTGGTAAGAAAGTGGAAATTGAAGAACTAAGTGAATTCTTGACACTACGTTTTCTGATGCCGTGCTGCCTGAGTCTATCATACTATATTTATATATAAGGCAATATATAAAAGTTTGACGCTGTTCTGTAAATAGCTGGGTAGGCAGAGGAAGCTTTGGGAACCTAGTGTTAAGATACACCGTTCTCATTAAGACATTTCCGTTTCTCACTTTCCGCCGAATAGCCGCCGCGCTTTGCCTCGCTTCCAGAACGAGAAAATGAAAATATTAAGTATTACATTTCCTCGAGTATGAATCGAACCTACAGCACGTCGCGTTTACAGTCGCACGTTTAGGTTTCTGCGTCACGACAGGCCTATAATAAGAGTTTCACATTTCTTTCGTAATATTTATATGTTAAAGGTATAAAACTCTTTCGTTATTAAGTAGAGAACACAGATAATGCACAGCTGAAACAGCGCGGCATATACCTCTGAAATTTGGCATGATTCTCCTCTGTGAGAAAGTGGAAATTACACCGGGATGTTGAAAAATCAATAAGTAACGTACCTTTATCAACATTCTCCCATATCGCATCTTCACCAAATTGTAAATCTTGCAAGCATCTTGTGCAAAAGCTATGCAGGCAGGCCAAAAGTCTTGGTTCTACAAGCTCCTTGCGGCAAATTCCACATTCCCAATCCTTGATCCTAACCTTCCTTGAGCCATATGCTGAAGTCCTTGGAGCAATCACTAGATTCTGACTCGAAGGTCTCGACGTCTTAGTCTTCAGCGGACTATTACCAGCGCTTATGGAAGAAGGCTCTAACGATTTACGCCGATCCTGCCGCTTGCGTGAGAAGCTTCCGAAAATATACAAAATACGGTCCACTTCCATTTTTTTTAATTGAAAAAAATATTGCCAGGTACAAAAAGAAGCAAATATTTTTTAGTTTTTAAATCAAGTATCTTTGTTGTTTACATTTTCCAATTCACGATGGTGTGATACGTAGCAATATTTAACGATCCCCTGGCAATTTAAAAATAAACGTACTGTCGTACCGGCTGGCAGGGGTCGACTGAGCTGATCTACAAATGCTTTTTCGATTCAAATTGCGTATGCAGGGGGTTGAAGATATGACTCTACAATAATTTATATTATTTAAAAATGAATAAACAAGAATAAGCAAAACATTCTATATATCGAATTACGGCCACAAAAGTACTGGTAAGGCTGTAAATTTCGAATAAATTAGTATATCATTTTATTTATATATATATTCATTTATTTATAAATACTTAAATTAAAAAAAAATAAAGAGGTTTGGCGAAAATTAAAAAAAAAACTATTAAATTGTATTTTTCAATTGTCAAATATGTAAAAATTTTCATTTTATTTTTATTTCCTGTAGATATTTTGTAGAGCATCAAAACCATGCTTTCTGCTATACAAACCTAATGTATACTTACATTTTACATAATTTAATATACCTCCATGATGTTAATACTCTCCAAGACTCATCACCTTTTTTTAACAAAGACAAACGTTTATTTATAATCTATATTTGTATTCTTAATATTAATGGCATACGGCGCGGTCATAACCAATTACCATTCACTTGAGGGATGCTACTTTTAATAATTACGATGCTTCTATTTTCGTTTGTCGTTTTTCATACAACTAAGGGTGAGATATATATATTTTGGGGTTGCCTTCCGGTGTCATTGAAAGATATTCTTGTTATAATGTACCTGTTCTCATAATACCTATACTCATCCATAAAACTCTAAGTTTTTCTTATTTTTATGAAAGTATTTTAAGTGAAAGGTTCGATTAAAGTCGAATCGGTTGCTTAACACAAATTTCAAAAGCGCTGGTTTCTATTTAACTAGGGACTTTCATAAATTTCTTTCTGCCAACCCTACAAGGTGAGGAATAAGTAATAATAAAAAGAGACATTTTAGTTTTAATAAATATTATCCCAGTTCATATAATTTATTATATTAGTTTTTTTGATATTTATGTACACTTACATAAACAAAGGGGCTATGCATGAAAGGATGTAATTAAGAATACACAAATGTTCATCAGATTCCAGTAAAAAGCACGTGCTATGCGAATTAAGTTTTTTACGACGGGATGCAAGGCGTGAATAGCAAGAGCATTTCTTTAAACTATAAAAAGTGATTAACGTTTATATAAATATTTTACTTACATTACAAAAGCTTAAAAGTTACCAAAGCCTTTTAGTATTCGAAGAAAGCGTTAGATTTGCGTTGATATTATTGTTGATTTGATTAAAATAAATTTAGTTATTAAGCAAATACTTAAAATATGTTTTAAGTTTTCAGCTTCACACTGTATCCCGTACATTGCAGGGTAGGCAGAGGGAACTTAGTGTTAATATACGCGGTTCCCCACTTTCCATCGAGTTCTAGAGGCATTGCGCATTGAGTGATGGAACTCAACCCCGCGCTTTGCCACGATACCAGAGACAGAGATATTACAGTACACTTTTTGCCCCTGCGCCACGACTCAATAAGCTTTCATTTATCAGAATAATAACAACGATTTAAAAAATGGAAGTAAAATTACCAAATCAATGACATCACATAAACACTCCAAACAAATTGTCAAAATATTTTATTTTCTTTACGATATAGGTCGCGAAGTGACCGACATTTTGGCGGCAAAATTTATGTCAGTGGTCACGTGGTTTCATAAATAGAATTACACGGCAAAAGTCTACTCATGTAAGTCCAATAATTATTAAAAATAATTTTCTTTTCCGTGAACAATCCGAACATTCGCCCGATCTCATAGAGCACACGGCGAAAACTAAAGCGCTTTTATACTTAGTAAGAGTTAATGAGATTACCTTGAAATTGGAAACAGTTCATTCAATGTGTATACTTCCGATGATTGTAGAGATTTTAATGTAATAGGGCTGGCTACTTAAATAATGAATTAATTCTTTTAATATTTAAGATAAATAATTGTTCATATAGGTACAATTAAAGTAAGTATAAAAAAGTTACAAAACGGCTATTATTATTTGTAACACTCAACTAGAAGAAATATAATATATATGTGGGTATAGGTAAAGAGAATCCCAGCCCGCTCGACGGTTGTAAGCCGAGGTTCGAGCCCCGCAGGGGGCGCCCTTACAGTCGTTGACCCCTCTTAAGCAGCCAGGTAGTGCTTGCATTTCTTCAGGGACAGAGTACACTCTTCCCTACCCACCCGGTGTCGCTGTAAAAGCCAATAACAGCATTAACCTCAAGTTCGAAAAAAAAAGGTAAAGAGAGAAGTAAGATTTCAATTTTAAATAATATGATATTTTTATTCTTAAAATACTTATATTATTCAAATACCATTCTGCTAAACAAAATCTATGTATATCTATAAGATGTGTTGAGGAACTAAGGAAGTTTTATATTTTCCTCAATTTTTGAGACAAAGTCATGTCATGTTGTCACTACAATCGCGTTTATAGTCACACGATGTGCCGTTGCACCACGAGGCACTAAGGCAATATTATTAGTTATTTTGTTTCCGATTTAAAATTATCTCGTGTCATACTTTAGATAATAATAAGTAACTGAAAGTAGATAATGCGTGACAAAAGAGTTCAAACTGTATTGTTTTAAAACTATAAGCAGATCAATGATCTGACGCAGATACCCTGATGACAAACCTAATTATGGCTGTTTATTAGTGGCACGTATTGATTATTTTGTTGCGTAGAATCCTATTATTTATTTATACGGCCGGAACTATAGTTCACTTTATTCAGCTAAATAAATCGATTTCGGTATCTATACAACATTTATTTGTGTTACTAAGCAATATATTTCTTCATTATAGTCGGTCTGGTCGCAATGAACAAAATACTGATCAAATTAGGTAAATGTGCATTTTATTCATACTATTTGCCATGTATTTTCGGTAATTTTGTAGTAAAGCTTTCAAAGATAGTTAAAATGTCATAAAAATATAGAATATTTCAGTTTCATAAATAAACATGACAAAAAGTATTACATGACATAAATTATTGCTGTATTATATATATATGATAAAAACTGTGTGAATGTATTTTGTTATTTACTAACAAAAATACGTTTAACGGAGCGACATCATTTGACGTAGCGTTGACATTTGATACTGTTGACAATCCTAATTTGACAGATGCCAAGTGTCAAATATCTATAGGGAATGGGGATTGACTCGAGCTGAGTTCACTACAAAGTCTACTACTTTATTTTCTAGTGTGGGTGCCCCAAGTAGTGGGATGTTTATATTTATAATGAACTCATATTTAAATTATGCCAGTACTAATATAAGTGTAGCGTAGCATAGTGCTGTTGGTTTATTAACGATATGTTGAACATTCATAAGTTATGGCTATTTTCAAGTCTCTGTGTCATTGTTATTGTAGTCCTATATTTTCAATCAGAAATAGCTCGCATAGAGGACAGTTACCGCAAACTGGGTCAGTGTGCAATATAAATTCCTCATGTTAATGTCGCGGAGAAATCGTATTAAATATAGTTTTCTTTACAGAGTACAAATTAGTGCAGTCTCATTCGGAATCTCGACAATTTTACCCAAAAGATTCTTTAAAAGATGACGATGATTTAGTTGTAATATATAATAGAGTGCCGAAGACGGGATCTACAAGTTTTGTAGGTGTAGCTTACGATTTATGTAAGAAAAATCACTTCAAAGTTTTGCACATCAATATAACAGCAAACATGCATGTTCTGTCGTTAAGTAATCAGTATAAGTTCGCTCAAAATGTAACCAAATGGGATGAAATGAAGCCAGCACTATATCATGGGCATATGGCTTTTCTTAATTTTGAAAGGTAGGCTATAAATAGCTAGCATGAATTTTTATGTGTTTTAAGTACCAAACTGTACAGATATTGAAAGAAAAAAAATAGAACAATGCACCATTGCATCTTATTTATTCAATATTTTAATTATTTTTAAAAATTTACCATACATATAAACAAATAAACATTTGTTAAATTAATTACATTTAAATCACTCATATTTTTTAAGCCAATATAGTGGACAGTCTGACTGTAATGGTGTAAGAGTGAGTAGTAGGTTCAATACCCACTGGGAAGAATGAATAATTGTCAATTCTTTACTTTGGTGAAAGACAAAACACAGCATAGAGTTCTGTGATTAAAGCAATATAAAATTTTTGAAAATTTTACAATAAATGAGAAATAGAGTGACTTAATACTAGTTTTTCTGACTATTTAGCTATTTAGAATACAGTATGAATCTAAAACAATAAGTATGTGATTTTTTTCCTGCATTTTTCCTTTAACATATTATGTATGTTTAGTCATGTGATACATGACTAGCATGTTGATTATATTAAAATAACTACATATTTTAAAGTCAATATAAGACTAGTTGTTTTGCAATTGAAATTCTAAGTATTTGTAAATTAAAATGCAAAATATCTTATTCCATCTGTAGTAAAATTATATTCTCTTATATATTTCAAACTATTTTTAGCCTGTATCTTTGATATTGTATTTTCAAAGGTCAACCAATGTCTCCAATTACCTCTCTTGCCACTTACTTTTCTATTGTAAACATTTTTTGCTATACTTTTATCACTCATTTGTTTGACTTGCCCAAACCAGTTGTGCACATTTCATTCTCATTGTGACTCTTGTTAGTATTTTGTTAGTACCTGCCATTCTGTGTAACTTTTCATTGCAGATTCAATCAGCTAAGCTGACTGCTTATCCTACAAAGAGATCACATCTCTATGTCATTGATCTTTCTTTCATTCTTCTTTTGTAATATGGGTTTCGCTGCAGTATAACAGTATCGGTACCAACACTGCATTATGTAAAAACGCACAGTTGTGCTGATGTTTCACCGTTTCATCAATGCAGCTAAAGGCTCCGTTACCGACAGCAATACTCATTTCCACATCCATCTCGTATCTTCCATCTCTACTGAACGAACTTACTTCCCAAATATACAATTCATTCACTTCTAATATCACAAATAATATTACACTGATTGTGTCTTAATCAGGCTAGTTTTGCTTTTGTAAGCTTATACAATACAAATTAAAATAACTCATCATAACTTATTCAAATATTTCAGACTGGGAACTACATCTAAGCCAATATTTATAAATCTTATAAGGAAACCATTAGATAGACTTGTGTCCTATTACTATTTCTTAAGACATGGTGATAACTTTCGTCCACATCTAGTTCGAAAAAAACATGGAGACAAAATGGTAAGTTAGTGAATAGATTAATTTATTTTAAGCACATTAAAAACTAATAATCTTATTATTGAACCACTTCTAATTATAGTTCAAATTCATCATTTTAAACATGAAGAAAGAAATAAATGAATTAATGGGAAATGTTTAGAAACATAAAAATTTAGCATAACAGTACTAGAAACTGCATTTGAACTGCACTTGGGAGCTATCCAAGCATCAATTAACTAACTTGTTATAATAAAATTAAGTTATAACAATTTTATATTGCTTGATAAAAATGTATGGCTTAACTGATATCAAACTCTTTGACGATGCCCATGAGACACGGATTTGAATTCATCTCTGTTAATTTTTTTATGGCTCATAATATTATTCTATAGTAATATTTTCTTTTCTTCATTGTTTGTGTGCGTTTTGTCTAAAAATGTTCGCACAAAAAATATAATATAAAATATGTACCAAATATAAATAAAATAAAATCATCTGTGAACAAAATATAATATTTTGTAAAAAAGTGCTGTGTATAAAGCAACAGCAGGCTGCACTGCTACGTCGTTTCCTTGGGGAGTGTAGGGAAGATTATAAACAAGATTACACCAGATTTCTACAGCAGATTTCTTTTCTTTCTAAAAAAGCAGAATTTTATGTTTTATAGCCTACAGAAATAGAATTAGCAAATTGAAACATTTATTTTAATATTTTTTTTCAATAGATAATCCATTTAGAGGCCAGTCGTGGCACAGGGGAACAAAGTGCGTCTGTAAACTTGCGAATAATGTAAATACGCATGGATATATGTATAGATGGTTGTGAGTTCGATTCCAACTTGCAGTAATGAAGTATTTTCATTTCTTCGTTCTCACACATTGTCTCAAGAATTCGGTGAAAAGTACATTAGAGTATGGTATGGTGTGTGTGTGTGAAATACAGCGTGAAGCTAAAAAAATGAAAAATATATATAAAATAAATAATAAAAAATCAATGGAGTATAAAATAATTAAAGGCTGTTTTAACGCATCGGCAAAGTAGCAGAACCCGATGCTTGGGGTGCAGTTTCTATTTGAGAAATGAATTATTTTCATTTCCTCGCTCTAACACTAGGTTCCCTTGGACATTTTGATACTGGATGAAATACCATAATCACACAAAATAAATATTTTTTTCAGACATTTGATGAATGTGTTGAAAAAAGCCAGCCAGATTGTGATCCGAATAATATGTGGCTACAGGTGCCATTTTTTTGTGGACACGCTGCCGAGTGCTGGTAAGAAAACATTTCCGTGTTTTGTTTTTTCAATTGGCACACAATATTTTGAACTTGGGTTGAAATGGGTCTTAACTCCTGGTTTTCTCTGCCTACTCTATACTTATAAGTGGAGATATGTAAAGCAGGGTCGAGTAGCAAGGTCTCTCGAAAAGTTGCGTATTTTCCAGGAAATGGTTTAAACGGCTTCAGTACAATATACAATATTATATTACATATTTTCAGGAAACCCGGCAGCCCTTGGGCCTTACAGCAAGCGAAACACAACTTAGTAAACCACTATCTTGTAGTAGGAGTGACTGAAGAAATGCTCGATTTCATATCGGTTTTAGAAGCGAGTCTTCCACGCTTATTCAAAGGAGCAACCGAACATTATCTCAATAGTAATAAATCACATTTAAGACAAACAAGCTCCAAGATAGACCCCTCACAGCGTACGATAGAAAAAATACAGCAGTCAAGTGTATGGAAAATGGAAAATGATTTATATGAATTTGCGTTAGAACATTTTAAGTTTGTGAAGAAAAAAATTCTGTTGAGAGAGCCCAATAGTGTGGCGCAAGTGTTTTTCTATGAAAAAATACGACCGAAATGAAGTTTTTTTTGTGAAATCACTACTTCTTTCAATGTTTTAGGAAATTTACAAAAAATATATATAGTGGGACTCGAACCTGAGCCTCTCGGACGGTTGGCTTCTAAGAGGCGCGAATTGGAGTCGCGCTATGTTTTCTAAAACATTTTATCCTAATAGTTTTGCACAAGTGTTCTTATACGAAATTCTAATAATACAACGGAAATGAATTTTGTTTAGTGATGATTGAATAATATTTTAGAAAACGTTAAAAATTTGAACGCATTAGGTAATCCTCAAAATCGTCCGTCTAAGAGGCCAAAGTTCAAGTCGTACCCAAATCAAAAAAAAATTAATACGTTTCCTAAAATATTTCTCTATAATTTTCAATATGGCATCATACATTGAAAATGTTAAAGATGGATGAATGTTTAGAAGCAAATTGGTATGTAATTTTAATTTCATGTTGTAAAAAGAAATAAAAAATGGCGGGTACCTCCATGGGTGTTGTAGAAACGTAGCACACGCGTAGTTTTGTATGTGGTAGAAACATTCCAGATAGTTCTAAGATAATTTATGGTAAGACTAACTTAAAGAACCAATTAATTTATGTGTATATTTTGTATTGTGACAGGGAATTGAAAAGACAATGGCGTATACATTTGTTATATGTTCTGTATTTTTTTATTATTTGGACTCTTAGTTTTGTTTAAGGAGTCAAGTCTTTATTTGTACTGTTTCTTTTTTTATCTTATCTTTTCTATCTCAGTATATCGTTCAAAGCAGTCTAAGGTGAGGCAACCTAGTCTTGATTGGTAGAACTCAACGCCACGCTTCGTCATGTTAGTAAGGTGAGGAAATGAAAATGATTAATTTACTCGATAAGAATCGAACTCGCAACCTCCACGAGTATCTAAATACTATTTTGTTTTTTTATTTTTAAATCGCAGGACTAACGGATGCTATATAAGTTTTATATTTTTAACGAATTTATTTTATGATTCTGCTTAATATTTTTTTTGAATCTAGATTGATGTTTTTAGGAAAATCAAAAAGGAACAATTTTACAAGTATAAATGTAAAAGTAATTCAAATCTCATTTATAGGACAACGAATATATTTTTTGATTATTATCAAAATATCGGTGTATATTTCTCCACTGAAAAGTTAATTATCTTGTTATATTTCTTAAGTCATTAATTTGTAATGCAAACGTTATTTTTTATCGTTTTGAAATTGACTAATTAGCGTCGTTACTACTTAAAAACTGAATTGATTTTTTATTTTATTGCTTAAGAAATAAAAACATAAATTTTCTGAACGGTTTTACTTAATTTTTTTAATTAAGTCGTTGCTTTTGCTTCTACTAATGAATAATAATGACAAATTATTTTTTTACATAAGACGCTTCTTCTTTTTTAAATCTTTAAGTTTCATGAGATAATCAATATAATATTACTTCCCAAGAAATTGAATAACTAATATAATAACGGCCTATCGTACATAGATATAACGTTTTTCTTAATTTATTTTATGGAAATGCAATATAATATGTATATATTTACAGTTTACATGAAACAATAAACCATTTAATCTGTGCAATTTTAAAACTGACTTAATTAACCCGTAGTTAGTAATATTTGTTGAAACGTTGTGAAAAAAAATCTCGATTATATGAATATTGTTACAATAAATATTAGATAAGTAGTGAAATATAATAATTTTTATTTTAATTCTAATTATTTAATGCGCATTTAATAGACTTGTAACTGTTCTTCCACTCTAATTTTGTATTTAGATATTATTTTACTGTTATAGCTCAATTGATTTTACAATTATTGCTAATATTTTATAATATTATTCTTGTTTTTAAATATGTCGATGATAAACGCACTTCATTTTGTGACACATTCTTTAGAATGGAATTTATACTTAATTGTAATTTGTTCTATCCTGTTCTCTTTTGTTTGTCTACGCTGAAAAATAAAAATAGATACTTTGACGTTTAGACAATTAAAGCGCGACAGTTTGTACTATCTTTTTTCTTATTTTTTAAATTTTAATCTTTTAACTTTTTAGTATGCAAAATATGTCTGAACATCTAGAAAACTATACATTTATTTAGAAAACTATATATTTATTACATTTATATAAAAAGTCCTGTTCTTATATACTTTCAGTATAAAAATTTTCGAGATCAAGTATCAATATTGTTAAAATCAGTGGCCTAAGGTGATTAAAAAAATATACACACAAATAGTTATTTATTTATATTATTATTTAATCTGTACTTACTCACCTGTTTGTGATCTATTTAAATAACATCGTGAAAATATTAAGATAAAGGTAAATTAGTTACATTGTTAATTGGATAGGTTTTTTTTGTTATTTTTGTCTTTTTGACATTTGTATTGTTTTAATCGATAGTTTAAGCTATCAAAGTCATCTAGTTTTGATCGAACATTAATTGAAATATCTTTTTTCTATTTCTGCATATCACGGTGTTGTTTAAATGGTATAACATTAACAAACTGAAAACTTTGCATATATCTGTACTTATTTGTTATATATTTCTAAGAAATGTGAATCTCTACATGCACAAGTTATAAAGCAATTAATGTTACATTAATAAATGACAGTTTTATATACAATGTATTTTTTTTATTGCTATCTTATAAATGTTTATAAAATGACTGCTCAATATTTATATAATAAAATTCAGAAATCCATTAATATTAAGAAACGCCTACCATCAAGGAACAAATAAAAAAATCGTTTACCGCATATAAACAAAAATTAAAAAATTTCCTAGTCAGGACAGGGTCCGATTACAAACACAATGGTTGTGTCTTCAACCTCGACTTGAGAGAATGAATTATTTTAATTTCTCTGCTTAGTTAAAACGAAGCGGTACAACATTATAAATTCGGACAAAAATCAAAGAAATTAAGGTCTTGCCATTATTTTTACCAGCGTTACTACAAGGAAATTGCGTACTGTATCATATTTTGTAATTTTGACATTTGTGAATATATGACTTAAATCACTTGCGACTTTAAGCTATTTCTCTCTGGCAGATTATTGAATTTAAGTTAATGTGTTTTTAGCTTTAGATCCCGGGAACCTAGTCTTAAGACATTCCGTTCACATTAAGATTCGTTCTCTAAGTCTCTTAAGTTTCGGTCTCCACTTTCCGACGAATCCTGGATGCATTTCGCGTTGTGTGGCGGAACTCAACGTCTTCTTTCGTCATCGTCGTCGTCGTCTTTCTATATTTCTTTTGTTGCCCGAGCGAGGAACCTATTTTTTATTCTGTATTTACAGAACAGAAACATAATAAATCGAATCATCATGACAATACAAAAAAAAAGTCGTCCCTACTCGAAACCGAGTGACGAATATTGAATACATAATTAAGTACACAATATGTAAAACTTTCCTAACTATAGGCTTTGTAATTACACGACATCACACATTGGGCACACGATGTTACCATTCTCGGAAACTCGGAAACTTTTAAACATATCAATTATCGTGTGTGTAACATTTGAATAACGTATATACGGCCATGGGCGCCACTGAAAAATTAAATGGTTGACCCTAATAGTCCTACAACTTAACCTTAAGTAAACATGGCATTACTCATTTTGTTGCATGAGCCCTTGCATTTTACTGTAATTTTTCACTCGTTCATTCAGTGTGGTCTCGATTAGATTATTTAAAGTGTTTGCTGTCTCTTTTTTTTCATATATATTTCGTGTTAGCTTAAAAGGGATGGCAACACACAAAGGTGTCGACTATAAAGAAGGTAGTGTAAATTCAGTCACGCGTCAAACTTGCTCCAGAGTGGTCGGCCCGCGATGTGCCCCCGATTTAAATCGCCGGCAGAAATGCTCTCCCGTAGACACAACTTTCGAATAACCAGAGTTAAATCGGTTAAATCAGTTAAATTCAACTAAGATGAGTTAATCTATTTTATTTTATTTGAACAGAACAATTTTTATGTTTTGTTTGTAATGTCCCATGCGAAGGTCGTGTCCTTCAATCGATGAACAATTAAATACGTGTGACCACTGTCCACACACTGTACCGTTTTTGATATATTTTTGTAATAAGTGCCAATATAAAGTTAAGCTTTATAAGGACGATTTAGTTTTGTTAAAGGAAAAAAATAAAATATATTTAGCTTCATGGAACTATGGGCATCTGCTTAGACACTGGTAAGTGCGCGTCGCACGTTGGGCGCCAATCTAATGTTAGACAACTGATCCAAACATTAATTTCCAATTTATTTAAAAACGTAATGCTACTATTTTAAACGATGAAATAATTAGGCAGCTTATTATAAGAAGAAACAAACTTAGATACATTTTTTTAAACATTATGCAAACTTGAAGGCGCCGTGGCGCCGGGGCACAAGCGTGCGACTGTAAATGGAACGGTTGTGAGTTTATTTCCCACCCTGAGAAAAGTCATATTTAATATTTTCTCGCCCGGGGTAACGAATCAAAGCACGGTGTTGAGCCACTCAACATGCAAAGCAATTTCAATATGTCTTAATGAGAACGAAGTGCTTCACATCACCAGACCCCCAGGTTCCTTCTGCCTAATTTTATTAATTTAATAACAAATTGTTAACAATTCTAGATTTACATAACATAGAAGAGAATTTCTTTTTATTTATATATTTACCGTCACCGTGCATCCAACGTTTGTGAATTTAAATATCTCTCTAACTACCAAACTCTTAAAAAAAAGTTACTATACCATGATTTCGCTTGTGCCTTTGTCACGTGGATTACTTTAATATGCTGTAGTCTAATACAAAATACAATAAACTTTCTTCCTAGTTCACTCATATAAGTGGAAACCGCCTCAAAGTCTATAGTCGCATAGTTCTAAAACATTTGAAAAATACTTACGTGAGAAGTAACTTCATTTTATGCTATGTAAATATTTAGATACAACAATGGTTGCCAGCATAAAATACTACAGGTGTTACCAATTTTGCGAATAATAGAAATTTCCGTTTTTATATAGAAAAAAATATTAAATATCTTAGTTTCGAATTTTTAGCACAGACCGTATATGAATTATCAAAACCTTATCATATATTATTATTTACTTAACATATGTAATACGATAAACAAAAATATTGTAGGTACTGTTGTAGATGTTTATCGATAATATCAGAATGTCAAGAATGAAACTATAAGTAAAAATAACATCTATTATTATGTCTAATTAAATTTGATATTCTTTATATGATGCCTTTGAGGAGCAGCTTCTGGTAAAATTTTCAAGACGTTGCAGAGTGAAAACATTCAATTTTGAGAGATTTTGTCACTAATAGTTTAAACTATTTTAATTGAACTCACATCCATCGCATTTACAGTCAAATGTCGTCCCACTGTGTCACGATGGTTTCACATTTAACTATTTTGACAATTTAAATAGAACAAAATAATGAAGAAATCGAGACGGGTGGCGATCGTAGCCGACGCGAGAGCACGTGGCCCGCCACACCGTCCGGCGTGCCGTTCCCAATGCAGAACTCCAGCCACGTCAAGTTCGAGCCGCCCAGTGTGCCTGTTATATTTGTTTTGGGTAATGTTATTTGGTACAGTACGGTGGACAAGTCGTGGCCGCCTTGAAGTTGAGTTTTTTGAACATATGCACATTGTTCAGTGTCTCGAAAAAAAGCAATAAAAAGTAAGAATAATCTTAAAACTCTAACCGCAGTAATTTCTGATTTGACTGAGTGCTGCTTAGCGACCTACAACGTCGCGTTTTGCCTCTTACTACAGTGAAAAAAATATTTTTTTTTAAATATTTCATTTCACGCTTGTCCCCTGCGCCACGAATTTTATCGTTCTTTTTTGTGAACCTTAACTCGTAAAATGGAAAATTTCGTTTTTAAAGTTCCCACAGTAATTTGTAAAAATTCTTACTATTGTAGTGCTCCACTACACTTTCTACTTTCTAGTCCTTACTAACTCTCTTTCTGTCCAATAGAGAGATGAACTCTCTGTTGTCGAACAGTTACTTAGTAACTAAGATTTTATTTAACAAGCTTTTATTTAATATAATTTTCCGTACTAGTGTGTAACAGCTGAAAACTTGCAAGTTCAGTAAATGAATAAAAATAATTCACTTCCCAATGTCCGATTAAATTAAAGTTTGGATTACGACTTCAGTTCTGAGTTCTGACGACAATGACATTAAATATAATTAATACTGTTGTTAATCTATTTTGGCCGCCGCAATATAGTGGCAGATTAAACATTTTTGGACAAATTATCTAATATTGGTATCAAATGAAAGGTTTTTATTTGTAAAATACAATACACTATAAAATAAAACTCAAAACTGACTCACCATAAAATATGTATAATCATTTTTTTAAAATTATTTTTTTATAAAGGTAGATGAAATTACGAGTAATTTTTATTTAATAAATTTCAAATACATTGAATAGATTTATATTTAAAAACATGATATATAACGGAATACAAAATGAAACGTAACTCAAATTTATATAGTACATTAATCGTATAGCCTTCTCCCCGAGCAGTCTTTAAGTTTTTACCAATGTAGGTACACTTGCAGGGGGTCCCGGCAGCGGCAAGGTGACCCATTGCGACAACCTGATGCAGGAGAGACGTGGAGTGGTTCATATCAATATGACTGATCTGCTACAGCAATACGCTATTGGGAATGGTAAGATTTTTTTTTTGTAAATGGTAGGCACATCTTACCACAAAAAGGTGTTAATATATTCTTTTCAACATCCGAAGAATTCTGGAAGTATTGCGTGTTGAGTGGCGGAACTCAGCGCAGCAACTTTACCACGTTTCCAGATCGAAGAAATGAAAATACTAATTATGTAATTTACTCGTGTACGAATAGAACCTAAGAAAATATTTGAAGTCAGTCGTTTCGATGCGGTTCCCAAACAGGATAATGAATTGCTCTCATTTCCTCGCTCTTGTTACAACAAGACGAAGCTTTGTGTTTCATCATTGACACGCAATGTTCGTCTGTTGCCTATTGGCATATTATTTAAAAAAAAAACAACCGACAAAATATAAAACAGTTAATGACGTTGTATACATTATGAAAATTATAAATTACAATACACTGCAAATAATACAGAAAAACCACTTACGACACAATATTTATAGAAATTAAGCTAATTCTATAATGAAGAGCTTCCCGCGTGGGAATGTTGGAGTGTCTTTGACATTATAGGTACATGAGTAGGTAATATTTATAATATAATAACATACGTTTCAAGAAGTACAAAAGGACTGACTTTTGGACTAAGAATTTTTTTTTTCGTTATTGTATTCCACATGTAGTAAGACAGAAAGAGGCCGAAAGTTAAGATACTCCGTTCTCCACGCATGTTTAATTTTCGAGACATTGTCTTCTTACTTGTGCAACGAATCAAGAATTGATCCTAGTACTGTTGCATTTCCATGTTTAAATCAAACAATAAAAAAAATAATATACTTATGGTGTAAAAGATCAACTTTACCTAAAAACAAAGGTTTTTCCCTAGATATGCAAGATTTTGGGACGTTATCCAGTAAGACGGTGACTGAAGTGCTGATGTTGGAAATGAAGATGGCGCCTACAGCGAAAACCTACTTAGTATCAGGGTATCCACGCTCTATGAGAGATGTTGCTGAATATTCTGATAAGGTAAGTTTGCAACTTCCCGTTTTATCTAGTAACCAATAAAAGATAAACTTGGAGTAAAATACCTCAAAATAAAAACTCAATTTTACACCTTGAAATAATTATGACTGCGTATTGAAAGAATATTGCGAGACTTTGCGGCCAGGTTCAGGTTCAGGTTATAGGTTCGATTACCACTCGCGGCCACTCAACACGCAGTACCTCTAGAATTCAGCAGAAAGTGGGGAACGGAGTGTTTTAATACTAATTCCCTCTGCCTACCCTAATTAAATTTTTATTTGTATATGATTTAGAAATATTTTCCGCAATTTTACTTTCTCGGACTATACCACCGGCTATCAACTCCTCAACAATAGTCTTAACTTTCTTTCGTTCTATTCGTGCCATTCTGTAAGGTCGTCACGAAACTATTGTAGTTGGATCCTTAGGCTGTATTTCAACACTTCCTGTAGTTTCGCTAGTTAAGTCACTGTCAATATCTTGAAATAGTTTTATTCAAAAGTTATTACTGTACTGATAGTAATATTTCTTATCATAGTTGCACCTAGTTCTGTAATAAGTACCTCGGTCCTGTTCCTGTACCAATTAAAACATCACAGGGAGTCTCGTGGTCTTCAATAACGTGAAATATTATTACACATGCCCAATTTTGCCACAGAAATTGCATTTAGGCTTTGGATTTTCTGATCGATTTTGAGCTAGCTTCAAAAGTCGAACTTGAATTTAATAATGATCTGGGGTCACTCACTTTGTCGGTCATTTTGTTGCAATGGAATTGAGTATGTTCAGCGTTTCCACACTAAAAGCAAACTATAAACTCATCATGATTTGTTCTTAATATGGGACGCTTTATTGGCGGTTCATTTGATCTAAGTTCTCGTGACCTAAATGTAGATACAATAAGATTAATTCGGGAACGATTGTACACTTACTAGACAAACGGCGAAGCCGCAAGTATTCATTGTCTACGCAGGTAATTTCGAGCGTATCTTTCTCTTTATCTCCATTTATTACACGTTTCCAAATTTGCCAGGCCTTAGTTATAGATTCAACTGGATTCGAGGTGTTAAATCTAAAATGTCTTAATTTTAATATCGCATTAGAATATCTCGCTTTAGGTTCAAATGTTAGTATTAAAGCTTTTCGCATATCTTTCCATATTGTGATTTGACAAGGCATGTATCCCCGAGGGATTTCCCTCTGCGTTTTCGTTTGCCATTAGCAATTTTGGTACAAATCTCACAGTCACTTAAATTCCAGTGGTTTTTTGCTTGGTCAACGTGATCACACCATCTCCTTATAGGTACATCCGTCGATTTGGATTGAATGAAGCGATATAATTATCATTCAATATTGGTCATTGCGTTGTTGTAGTTGAATTACTAAATAAACCTGCAAAGAACTCATGATTAACTTGCATACTGGCCTGTTGTTGCTTAAACAGCGTTTCCAGAATATTAGCCAGTACCAAGAGTGTCTCCGAATTCCTTAGTATGTTTCTTCCTTCAGCGTGAGACGATGGTCCTGCTGGGTCCATCCCACTTCTGATGTCGGAGAACGACCGAGTGGTGGGCGTTAATAATAAACGAGTAGAACCTCGACCATGTCCTGGCTTTTGGTTCTACTCATATGTGAACACATGGAACATGTACAAATACTCAGCATAGCATAATAAATAATAAGAAGGAAGTCAGTCAGTAGTGTTGGACAAACATATATATACATATAACAGTCGTGATGGACAAACATCAGTTGTTGAACATAGGATAACTAATGTTATCTTACTCTTTCAATGATTTGAGGCTCGGAGAAGTGCCTGGGACTTGCGACCACAGGTGTAGGCTTCAGGCTTCATAACAACACTGGCCTTCACTGCTCTAGCCCAGTGCCCAATTACAAGTAGGTGTTAACCAAATAAATAATTACGATAATAATTGACTAAGTAAATAATCAATTATCCGAATAGTCGAGGTTAGTCAGTGGCAGAGCACGAGTAGAATGAATAAGAATCGTATTGCAACATGATCGCGCCGACATATTTTTATCAAAAGGTACATATCAATATGTAAGACAATTAAAAATATACTAAAAATTACATATCAATATGAATCCAATCAATCAATCAAAAAAAAAACAAAAAAGGCAATCAGAAATGTTTAGTAAGACATAGATTTAAAAAAATAAATATTTGGCCCATGAGGGGATCGAACCCGCGACCTTCGCGTTATTAGCACGACGCTCTAACCAACTGAGCTAATGGGCCTGTTATATCGACCTAGCAAAAAAAGATTCGCTCGCGTATATTTTATCAACGGCTTACTTTATCGCGTATACTTTAAACATACTTATCTCATTTAATAGAATCACATAATAAAAGAATAAGAAGCACGGAGAATTATTTAGAAAAAAAAATAGGCAATCCGCTATTATATTATGTTGAACGACAATCTGAGTGATATATACGTCATACCTTAGTAAATAAACAAATTGACATTTTATTTGGTATACAATAGTATTGACGAATTACTATTAAATTTCAGAATAGACACTTTGACACGCGTTTTTGTGTGGTTTTTAAGTTAAGGATAAAATTTTATTTAAAATATGAAACCTCCATTTTATTGAGAATCATGATATACGTTGTAACTATAATATTTACCCTTTGAGTTCGAGTGGTAGAACACGCAACGCCTCCAGAATTCGGCAAAAAGTAGGAAACAGGACACTGTTCAGACATTAACACTAGACTGCCTCTGGGCTTTCGCACAGCAAGGTAGGCCCTTGCTGTGCGAAAGCCCAGGCAGATTTATTTAGCGAGCGAGATTTATAAAATTTATTTATTTTAAGTACAAGTATTATGGACGGTGAAGTATATTCATATAAACGCTACTTTTTTACCTTCAAAATACGTGGAGATCATATCTTGGGAATGAAATGTTCGCCCCAGTCTATTTCAAAGGTATCATTGTTACAGATAATTAACGCTGAGTTTCTTGCGCCGGTTTTTCTTAGGTCTGAGGCATTAACTTGAGTGAACTGGTGGTAAATTATTTGACGTTCAAAAAATGAATCATGTAACTTCTTATTTTAAATAAAATTATTTGAATTGGAATTTGAACTTATCTCTAATTTTTTTACTTACAAAATTTTGTTAACCTGAAAAAGCATAAATCTTTACACAAAATTGTCTATTCTAGGTAAAATCTAGAAATTTCCTTTCCCTACATTTATTTTAAAGTTCATAAAGATTTAACTTAAATTTTTTTAACTTTGACAATACGTTTTTTGGATCTACAATAATGACTTGCACAGGCGATACCAGTGAAAATCAATTTTGTCCTACATCTCTATATTTGTTTGAAATTTTAATACTAAATACATTAGCTATTTAGTTAATCATATATAGTTTGCCTACTTTGTGCGTTAATCGATTCTTGAAGGACCTTCCGACAAAAATTGGTGACTAGTGTGTCAAGGACGGAACATTCTTCACTATTTATCTTTATGTAATACATACAGAATTATAAACTAAGTTTTTATCACTATTTTATAAGTTTTTTGTTATTATATTCCTGTTCTATCTTCGGGTTAAAGCTAACCTAATAACTTACACTTAGAAGTTAGTAAAAGTTAAGCTTATCAAAATATATAGTAAAGTTGTTAGTTAAAAGTTAACCTATTAAAACTTAGTGTTAAATTTTTTTACCATCTATCATTCTATCATTGTGCGCAGGTTAAGTGGTGAAACTCAATGCTCGTTTTAACTGTAATTATTTATATATAAAATTTTTTAAAAAAACAGCTTTAAGCTGTATTCCACACGCTCTAGGGTAGACAGGTAGCCTAGTGTCCAGACAATCCGTTCACGACTTTTCACCAAATTCTAGAGGCATTGCGTGTTGAGTAGCGGAACTCAACGTCGCTCTTTGCCGCTACACCAGAGAGAAGAAAATGGAAATATAAATTTAATAAATATTACATTTCCTCGATTGGGTGTTCAACCTACTATCAGTATTGTTAACAGTCACTCTTTCTGCCCTTGCGCCACGACGGGCCTCATTGTTCATATAATATATATTTTATTTAATAGGAAGCCAACGTTGTATACTACTATTCTTATGCTAAAAACAAAACAATCTTAAGGGACTTGACATACATGAATTAAGAAAAAAAGAGAACCCAACATTATTAAGTATTTACTTAATTTAAAGTACTTCTATACAGCATTCAAACTTAATGTAATTAATTAACTATAGGAACTGCTCCACGGGGACCACGAGAGCGATGGCGAGGTCACTCAGGCAATATATTGAGTGACCTAACCTTTTAACTTTGT
Source organism: Heliconius ricini (assembly GCA_018231645.1). NCBI lineage: Eukaryota > Metazoa > Arthropoda > Insecta > Lepidoptera > Nymphalidae > Heliconius > Heliconius ricini. The sequence goes on along the minus strand of DVQM01000088.1, from coordinate 2,503 downwards.
TACCTAACGCACACTATAGAAGGGATATCGTTTAAGTAACTTTATATAACTCACGTTAATTTGGCGCTTTTTTTATTAGGAATAAAAAAAAATAGCTTACGTCACTGTTTAATACTTTGGTTTTTTAGTTCACAGGGTTATTTTGTTAGTATCAAACATACTTACAAAATAACTTTGTAGACTAGGTAGAGAGAAGCTAGTATTAACTATGAAAATATACTGGTCCCCTCTTTTTGTCTAATTTTCGAGACATTGTCTTTTGAGTGATGAAATTCTACGCCGCGCTTTGTAATTTAAAAAAAATACTCGTTCTCCAGGAAATGGAACTGCGTTATTAGTTAGACTCTACTAGGCCCTTTTTTAGCTCTGATTGTTCTACTTTTGCATTCCATTTGATTTGTTAAGTGGCGGAACTCAACGCCGCGCTTAGCCTCTACACCAGAGCGATAAATGAAAATATATCTAAATGTAAATAAATATTTCATCTCCTCGAGTGTGGATCGAACCCACAACAAGTTGATTTTACAGTCACACTTAGTGTCGTTGCGCCCTGTCTGACCTTTTTTTATTATTATACGTAAACGTTAATTTGGATCACTGAATATCGAGCCTTCACTTCAATAATACGGTCACTATCATGTTTATAATGCGAGGCTCTTAAATGTTTTTAAAACCAAGCTATTAATGATTTAGATGAGAGTTGACTCTCGTATTGAGGTTACGTTATGCCAATAATCTAACCTCATTACGAGAGTCCACTCTCAAGATTATTGTAGGTTCCATTCCAATAATATCTAGAGTTATTAGTTTATGCTAATACAAGTGACTTTTCTTTTACTTGTTAAACGTAGTTTCGCGAAGAAATTAAAAAAAAAGAACAAGAAAGTAAATCTTTTAAATTGTTTTAGAGGGAAATTAACCTATAACCGTCGCTTATACAGTCAGCCACCATGCTACGATGGCATCGGTAAATCATTAAATTGCTGTCTAAAAACCAAAAAAATTTTCTAATTTATCATTTACAGAATAGAATTAATAAAAAAATATTAAAAATTATTGTTATAATTATGGACATGATGCCCAAAGTGCCGCGTCACTGCCACCACCACCACCAGCGCGATGGTATCTCGTGTTTTAGATAAATACATTACTATTACACGCGATCGGTTGAACGGTGACTCGTCCATGTCATTATTTAATATAATTGTAACAGAGGGTTCGAGAATATTCCTTTCATTCTTGCAGCTTCACGCTGTACCCCGGATATAACATGGTAAGTGGAAAAAACCACGTGTTTACCACTTTCCACTGGAATTCGAAACATTGTGTTTTGGATGGCGGTATTCAACATCACACTTTGTTGTACCTAGCAAGGAAACTGAAGTATGAAGTTTATACTACTGCTGACGTCCGTAACGTTAAGACACTATTGGGCAGAACGCCGCTCAATTTTTGAGACATTCTGTGATCAATGGTGAATTTCAAAACTGCCCAATGTCGTGGTACCTTCTGGTAAGAAGATAATGAAAATAATTTATTTTCCAAAATGGAAATGGAAAACGTCGCGTTTACCCACGCTGGCTGCTGCGCCATGACGACCTCGAAACAAATAGTAATAAAATAAATAGGTTCCTATGGTTGGCCTTAGTTTTATTTGAATTATTTAGAAAACAAAATGTGACTATGAACGCAAACGGTTGTGGGTTAGATCTTCATTCGAGGAGATTAAATATTTATTTAAAGATATATTTTCATTTCTTCACGGCTTTGAGTGCCGCCACTGAACACGCAATGCTGATAGAACTTGCCGGAAAATGGGAAACGAGGTATCTTAACACTAGGTTCCCTCTGCCTACCCTGCTTTGTGCGAGATACAGCGTGAAGCTGATTTATTTTTATTTGTTTTAGATCCAAACAATAAGTGGAGTGGTGCTCGTCAGTTGGAGACAAAGGGTGCTGGAAAGACAAATAGAGTACGGTGCAAGACTCGGCCACGTGGTGTTGAGCTTAGCGAGGATGGAACTCAACAATTTCTACAAGAGTGTGATGCCGGTGGCTGATTATTTCGACCAGAGCAACATGCTCATAGCGGTGAGTCTCAACATTCACATTTATTTCTCAATCAAGTTATACCAATATTACTTTTTTAATATTTTTTTGCGTTTTATTTGCTTTTTATGTAATTTTTTTTGTCCGGCGTTTTCGTAAACCGTTTCAAAGTACTGAATTTAAGAGTAATTTCTTGAAACATTTGTCGAGTTTTTTACACTAATAAGCTGCTAACAGAAAAAGCTATCGTTATTGTTAAAAAGTATCAGACTTTTAATAAAGATTTACTGGCGATTCATAAACAAATCGTTGATTTTCAAGATATATTTGTAACTAGCGGTCCGCCCGCGGCTTTGCCCGCTTAAAGTGCATGATTATTGATCTAATAGACAGAATTGGCTGACAATTATATTAACTTCTAATATGATTTTTTTACTACATTATCGTAATTTCT
>DVQM01000087.1:0-27051 GCA_018231645.1 Heliconius ricini | reverse complement strand
TTGGATGTTATTTTATTTCTGAAAAATTATATATATGTTGCTGCTTTTGTATGTTTTGTACGGAAATGAGTTGTATACCTTACTTTTGTTGTATTTTGTATCAAGAAATAATAAGAAGTGACTTTTTTGGATGTTATTTTATTTCTGAAAAATTATATATATGTTGCTGCTTTTGTATGTTATATCAAAACTCACATATACACAGATAAAAAAGAACATAGTTATTTACGCCAATATAAAAGAAAAATTGACTTAAAAGTTTCCAAAACCAAACACCCTATATAAACAATCTACACACGAGCAACCTCCGTCATCCAATACTGACGCATCCGTAGCACTATTGTGTTATTTGTTTACAGAGGCTTTGTGCTTGAGTTTCGCCTATTGGGTTCCATGCATCTAGGTCACTGCATCGAATGTCTTTCTTGCGGGTTGTAGCTTTATAAAATGGTTGAAGGTTCGATTCACAATTGCGGGAATGAATTTATTTAAATTGATTTAATTTTTTCGCTTTTAAACATAAAAAGTAGCGTTAAGTACCGTCACTCAATAGACATTATCATTTTACCATGCCAAATGGAGGAAGCGCGAATCTTCTTTTTTTATATGAATACCGTATTACTACAAGTGCAGCGTTCAGTTTCACCACGTAGCCTTAGCACCACATTCTCTTTACATACCTTGCGTTGCGTGAAAACGCGTGAAACTAATATACTATAACAGTATCTCTATTGAAAGTAAAACCATTACTAAAATGAATAAAACTTTTACACACTCCATAAAGACCGTAGAAAATCTTGACCAACATGTATTCTCAAAGTGTAATAAAATAAAATCGCTTGGGCATCGAAAGATTGAAAGGGGGAATCACTTAGTGGATTTATGGTTTATCTCACCCGCGGGAACCCAGTGGTTAGACTAACAACATTAGGGAACCCCAGATTTATCAATCTGGGGTTCCCTAATGAGCGGCCATTTTTTCCATTAAATTGATGTCTATATTCCTCTTTTTTTTCTATTTAGGTTATTTTGTTGCTTTAAGATTGTCTTCATGTATCTTTTTTTGGTGAAAAATTCCTTGCTGTTTGTTAACTTGGTTATTGGTTTGATAACTTATAGGTAATATATTTAATGTTTTTTTTTGAGGTTATTTCGTTTTTATCTTTATTTTTTGGATAGGGAAGTATTGATATATTGGATCGAGATGTTAGATCTCTTTATATCTATACGTAAATATTTATTTTTGTGGTCTATAGTAGAAACCGTCAAAGAAGTGCGAGTTCGAATCCCCATCGTTTAAATTTTTTTATAGTATCTAAATATCTTCCTTATTTTTGTGAGTTAATAAAACATTACAAAAACTTTCAAATATTTTGTCTTTTTAATAAAAAAAAATAAAAAAATATTAGTATAAGACTAATACATTTACGAATTTTCAAGCATATGAATTTACAACAAAACAGTAAAGTCATTACACAAATTTCTTTAAGACACTATTTCCATTAAGTCACTTTAGTTTCCAACTTCACGCCTAATTCTTGAAGCATTGCGTGTTAAATCAACTCAACGCCGCTTTAAGTCGAGAAAATGAAGACATTATTTAATTTTTCCCAGTGCAATCAAACCCACAACCATCGCGTTTACAGTTACATGTTTGTACCCCTGAGCCACGACAGCCTCCCTTATACAAATCAGAATACGCAATGGTCTTAAATCTAAAACACAATCTTCTTACTATACATACAAGTACAATCAGTATCAAAAAAAGGCCACCGGCGAAACAACAATATACAATAAAAATGTTAAAATATCTACAAATCAGAAACATAACATGTCAAACATAACTCGAGTCAATATTGCGTCACTATCACTGTATCACTATCACCTTATCAGAGAAACGTAAGGGCCGCTACAAGAAAATAAAGGCATATAAAACTAAAGCAATTTTTCCGAACCGTCCATTTTGGCTTTGTTTTACACCGTTTGTTTCGATTATTTGTGGATTATAATATAATATTAGATGGTTTCATCAAACAAATTAGGTACATAATTTGTGATGTGACAGTAAACGCGACTGTTTTGGGTTCTATTCTCATTTGGGGAAATTAACTATTTTTTTTTACTTCCTTTGGATAGAAGACAAAGCGCGGCGCTGAGCACTCCACATAAATGTTTCAGTAATAGAGCGGTGTGTAGGGAACGGAATGTCTTAGAATTTTATGTATCCATCAGCCTACCATGCTTTACCTATATGGGACATACTGCGAACTACTGAACTATATGATGTAAATGGGTTCGATCCAAAAAGATTGCGGAGGAATGTTTTTATTTATTTAATTTGTTTTTGGCCTTGCTTTGTCTAGCGAGAGCTTGAGATCTTCACTCAATATCCATTTTTCATTATTTTGAGCACAAAAGTACACTACGTTATTTTTTTCCAAATTCAAATAGTAAATGTGAGGCTTGTGAGTTCAACCCACGTACGAGGAAAAATTTTACCATGATTCCCTGTTCCTGCTCAGAAAATAAAAAACGGGGTATCTTGACCTCAGATTTTCTTACAAAACTTAAAACTATAACTATATATATTACATGAAACACGACATAACACAGCCTATTATAGCCTTTCACACTAGCAAAAATATCTAATTCGAACCCAACTGCTTCTGAGATTAGCGCGTTCAACCAAACAAACTCCACAGCTTTACAATATTAGATTAGATGACAGTGTAACACACGGCCAGAAAGTGCGGATGGCCGGGAGCAAGTGGGTTAAAATGGAACATTGTGCAATAAAACACCCCTTCCCTTCTGTTCATAAATATCCGCGTTCGGAACTTGGTCTGTTAGCGGTTAGGAAAAAACACGATTTTTTCCTCTCAGCCCACTTTTATTTATCGGTGTCCAGGGCTTGTCGGTTATTTTGTTGTTTTTCCTTTTAGTCATTGGTAAGGGTCAGGTTTCGATAGTCTATTTTGTGTGTAATGTTAACGAATTTTAAGTGTATTATTGAATATTGTACTAACTGGTCATTAAAATGTGGTGGATACAAATTTGTTTAGGGCGTGTTTTCAATTGATTGATAAATATAATATGGGATTTGTCAATTTTATTTAAAAAAATACGTTATAATTATTGATTATATTTTTATATTTGCAAAAAGTGAATAAGGGAGTAACTTAACACTGTATTCCCACTTATCTACTACATATATAACAAAAAAAAATCTTTTTAGTACAAAAGAAAAAGAAAATACTCTATCATATCACAATAAAATGCCAAAAACATACAATATAAAATCACTTTATCACCACACCATCTATACCCTAGAGGCGCACGATTTATAAATCTGTTTGGAGCAATAGGGAAAAAATAGCCATTTAACCCTCTCCGCCCCTACGTTCAAGTAACAACTTTCTCAAATAAATGTTACTATAATTCTTCTGACCCTCGATATCAACTATTTCCGGTCTTGACTTCGCTAAGGTATGCTATATTTTATAGGAAAAGTCTTCGTTTGTTCGAATTTTTCTTTTAAATTGTGATATGTTTCAAGTGATGCTTTATCCTGTACCCTACAGGCTGAGAAAATCTAGATTTAAGACACTTTGTTCCAGTACTCAATACGCAATGTCTTGAGTGGTGGGGTTCAACTCTGCGCTTTGTCTGATAATCATAGAGAGAAATCAGAAATACTTAATTTCTCCGAGTGGCATCGAACCCACAACCGTCCCGTTTACACTCAGACGATGAACCGCTATGCCACGGAGGTCAGTTCAGTTGAATAATTATATTTTAATCTATTTAATTAAACATATCTTCGTGGTGTAGCGTAAAACAATTGATTTCATAGAATTCGATAGTGAAAACCTTAGTAATATTATGCTTTCCATATAAATGTACCTTTATTAATTATTTCCGGTTTAGAGTTAATTTACGTATATTATATTTTGTAAGAATTGTGTTATATTGTTACTATTTTTTTTTTTTCAAATCATACTGTAGCAACGCAATCTCGAAATCTCATCTGGTTTTTCAAGACATCACCTGTTCTGTAGAGTCTATCTTGTAACCTGAGTGAAGATATTTCAAAATCATTTTCTTCCCACTAGTGGGAATCGTACATACAACCTACGCTGCACAGTAAGACGCTGTGCCGCTGCGCCTAGGCGTCATCTGTCTTTTAATAAAAAGAAATAACACACTCTAATTAATATCTCACTATAGTCTTTGAAAGTGAAATATTTTTTTCATAATTTGAAATAAAATAATGATAAATTTATTTTAAGGCGGTCTAACAATAGTATTATAATTATTAGAATAGAACCCACATACAGTCAGGACATAGTCAGTTTCTCAATTTTGTTAAGCTTCACAAAATTAATCATCTTGCGTGAGCAGAAAAAACATAGAGTCAAAGCATTTCCTTTTCCGCTTTGCACCCGACAACATATTTTGTGCTCAGTGGCGGAGCTCAACGCCACCATTTTCTTAATAGGGTAAGTTTGGATCTGGCACTAAAAGTCATCTAATTAACAATAAAGGTCATCTAAGAAATGATTTTAAAGCAGCTTCATGATGTATCCCGCACACAGCAGGGTAGGCAGAGGGAACTTAGCGTAAAGATACTACGTTCCCCACTTTATGCCGAATTCTGGAGGCAGAACTCAACGCCAAGCTTTGCCTCGACACCAGAGCGAAGAAATGGAAATATAAATTTAAGTGAATATTTCACCTCCACGAGTTGAAATCGAACCCACAACCAGTCGATTTTATAGTCACACTTTGTGCCGCTGCGCCACGACTGGCCTCAAAGAAATTATTTTACTACCATTAAATTAGAAGTAATTGAGCCGAAAGTGGGAAACAGAAGTATCTTAGTGGGAACGGAGTGTTTTAATATTAGGTTCCCAGACTCTAGCTGCCCATATCGCTACGCGGGATACAGCGTGAACTTAAAAACTTAAAAAAAAGAAGCAATCACGCAGCATAATTTAGTATTTCACTCCGTTCTTTGAACGTGTAATAAAATTTTCAAATGAGAACTGTAATTCTACATCCGACTTCCAATAAAGACACGTCAAATGCTTGAAGAATTTCCGCAATTTAAATTTTTGCACCGAGAGCGAAGTCGCATTAAAGCGCTGCAATATCTAAGACTCGCTTAATATCGTTAGACGGGTCGTTTATTATAGTGTGTGTTAGCGATGAGTTACTTGAAATCTTAATTTTATAGAGAATAGTTGAAATTATTAGAGATTTATACATTTTTTTTTGTTTTTTTTTTTATGTTGATATTTCGGATTTAATTAATAATCAAGCATCCAGACTCCGGTGGGCGGTGGGGAACGGAAGTGTCTTGAACTAGGTTTCTTTGTCTACCCTCTATGTGCGGGATACATCGTTACGCAAAAAAAAAAATTGATCTCGCTCTGATAACAAGGAAAAGCGTTAAGGCAAAGTGGGAAATTGGGTGTTTTAACACTAGGTTCCCTCTGCCTACACTGCTTAAGCGTGAAGTAAAAGTAATTTCTTTAAGATTGATGTCGTTTAAGTAATTTGTGATCGATTTTCTATAATTAAGTTAAATGTCACCTTCCCCTTGGCTGCTTAATTTGAACTCTTACCCACTATAAAGTCTCAATAAGATGTAAATTGTATAATTGTTATTGAGTAAGAGGCCAGTCGTGGCGCAGGGCATTGTTAGTGCGACAGACTTTGAGTTCGATTCCCGCTCGAGAAAATGAAATATCTAATCATTTAAATTTCTCGCTCTGGCAACGAGGTTAAGCATAGCGTTGATATCCGCTACTCGACACGCAACGTCTTTAAGAATCAAGTGGAAAGTAGAGGGTTCCCAAGTTCCCTCTGTCTATCTTGCTATGCACGAGGGAGGTATGCTATAGAGGAGGTAGGCGTGAAGCTAAAAAAAAATGTTCCTTAAGACAAAGATCGATGTTGATTTCTGCCACTAAGCACGCAATGTCCCTGAATGAGAAAAAATGGAAAAACAGAGTCCATACACTACATACATACTTGGTACTTGATTATATCTCAATACAGATATATTATATGGAAAAATACCTCAAAAAGATTAAAAACAAAATAACACATATTTCATCAAATAATATGTTACAAAATCGTAGATTGGAACGGGTAATTCTTCCCAGGTTCAAATCCTTTTAATAATCCCCGAAAGCAAAATTTTTACACAAATTTTCTGTATTTTATATAAATATTCTAAATAAAAAATTCATTATCATAAAGAGTTATTAAATATATTCTCATTACAGAACAAAATCACACACGTCTTTATTATGTTTCACGTTTTTAAATTAATTTGTTCCAGTCTTACAACGTCCATCGCTAATGACGCCAGAAAAGTCCAAAGTATAAAATACTTCACAAAAGGGAACCTGTGCTTTTATAAAATTAAAAACGCAGCTCAAGTAATGATATTAACCCTTCCATGTTCCCGGTGTATGGAATTCATTTAAATTTACATACCATTGCTAGGTTATGGCGATTTTGTTGTTTAAATTAAACTATATTATGGTGGAGTTAGAAAACAAGTTTTACATGTGATAGTCGTAACTTCAATTTGATGAATTTATATCTTTTATTTATTTGGTGGTGTAAATGAGAAATGAGAAAAGACATTTGTAATGTTGTGAATAACGAAAGGAAATATAAAACCAACAGTGCTATTTATTAATTTATTTTTTTTTTGTGCAATTATCATATTTAGAAAATTAAATTCTCGTTTATATTTCATAAAGAATTACTAAATGATTTATGAATCAAATTTAGTGAAACTGATCAAAAAACAAACATTATATATTAAATATATACTTATATACTTTATATTTTATAGCTTCACGATGTGTCTTTACTAGACAGTGAAAAGACATTATTTTATTCAGTTTCCACTCAATTCACTCAAAATTTTTAGACATGAGGAAACGAAAACAATTAATTTCTCGAGTGGGAATCAAACCTAAAGCTCTACAGTTGATAATCCGATGCTGTACCGCTGTGCCACGCCTGTTTTACGAAACGTTAGTCTATTACGACTAATAGATACATTCCGTCTTACTCTCTGTTACTAAAAATAAAAAAAATAGACAAAAAATAATAACACTATCAAAAATACCGACACCCACCCAAAAAAGGGTTAACGCAACACAAGTAATGATATTAAAATTCAACGCTCACACTGGAAGCAAACACAGTATTTGTTTTAACTGAGGCGAGGTGCCTCGTAAACTTATTAAAATATTTCTAGTTATATTTAATTAGTTGTATGTCATTTGGCCCCCGGTCTCCCCGGCGCAGGTGTGTCGCCATTTTTTTACCCATTTTTTTACCCAAATGTATATGCGGAGTTATGGAATTTAGTATATAGGTATTCATTGTTGGGTACATTGGTTGAAACGTCTTTCATTTGCTAAATGGATTTTAATTTCAGTTTTTCTGTTATTTTATTATGTACTTTGGCCATGATGACTAGAACTGGATTGAGTGAGGTGTTTCTAATATATTATTTATCCAACGTAACGGTAATTAAATAAATTTTAGATGTTATCTGAAAAAAGACAGATATAAAATTAAATCTCTTTCAGATTATTGCGGAAAGCAAACCAGTTTCAATGTTTTCTCCGTATAGGAGAGGAAAAAGCGGTAACACACAGTGTGTGTCCAAAATTGGAAGGAAAGCATCGAATGGTGCTTTCCTTCCAATTTTGGAGACGTTGAGTATTGATTAGCGGAACTCAGCGCCGCTATGTGCCAGTGGGGGGAAATGAAAATAATCTAATAATGTAATTATTCTCCCTTCTTCTAGTATCCTTGATACTGTGTTTTCGAATGTCAAATGAGGTCTAAAAAGCATGAAGACGCCCCGGAGGGCATGTATGAAGAGATTGATGACAGTGCACGAGGCGAAAGAGGTATGTAGAGACCGTAGAGTTTGGCGCTCCGTTTTCTCTGACTACCCCGTTAGGGATAAAGCGTGAAGTTAGTTTAGTTTAGTTTTTTTTTATTATATATCAATAATAAAAGATTATATTATAACTACTATTGATGATACTACTACGACTAAATAATGGAAAAATGTGTCAAAATTGAGATATTCCTATATCATTTCACTATTCTTAGCTAATTTCAGTGGACGATAGAGTTCATTTATAATAAAGTAGTTTTCTTTTATCAATTTTCAACAAAAACCGAAATAAAGTACATAGAATTTTGTATGAAGTAGCGTAGAAATTTAATTAAAAAAGATGAATTTGTTCTCATATAGCCGAATTCTTGCTTAATTGTTTTTGTAATGTATGCAAAAATTTCTCGAGGCGGCATGAAGTCCGAGCTTAGCCAGAGTTATTTGGTGACTAAAAAATAAACAAAGATGAACGTAAAGAAAATGTAGTAATGTTATGTTTTTTCTGTAGAGATTGTGAGTTCGAGCTTCGTTCAGGGAAATTGATGCATGTAGTTGAAATCCCGTTGAGACTTACACAACGGAAAAACAGAATTTAGTCAAAAATTGGCTTCACGATGTATCCCGCACACAGTAGAGGATGCAGAGGGAACCTAGTGTAAAGACACTCCTTAAAGACACCCTAACCTAGTGGCAGAAGTCTCAGACGCGCTTGGCCTCTACAGAGTGGAGAAAGAGTAGAGCGAAGAAAGAAAATTTAAATTTCAATAAATATTTCATTTCCTCGAGTTGGGATCGAACCCACAACTAGTCGATTTTACACTCACAGTTTGAGCTCATACGCCACAACTTGCCTGGGAGAAACAGAATATCGTTAAAAATCAGCTTCACGCTTTATCCCGCATGTAGCATGGTAGGTAGAGCTTATTGTGGAGACACTTCGCCGAATTTTAAAGTGCGAAGAAATGAAAACATTGATATTTAATTTCCTCAAGTAGGAATAGAGAATTATGCAAACATGAATATTTAATTTCCTCAAGTAGGAATTGAACTCACTATCTGTTCTATTTTAATTAGCTCTCTTTCAGATTGCTGCCAAAACCAAACTAGTTTCTACTTTTTCTTCGTATAGAAGAGGAAAAAGCGCTAACGCATTGTGTTCGGCGCTTTCCTTCCAATTTTAGAGACATCCACTTTAAGAAAATGTAGAAATGTAGTATTCTTGTAAAATTAACTGTTAACAATATGATGTTTATGGGTCCAAGTTAAACACGAAGGAATTGAATTTTAAAAAACACATTTACAATTACATGATTACGTGTGTGTGTGTGTGTACACACACACACACACACACACACACACATATTGTCATGAGAACGGCGGAAAATGAAAAACGGAATATAATAAAAAACATAAAATAAACAGAAACCTGCCACTTTACATACAATTTTTATAATTCGGAATAGAAAGAACGAAACGTCTTGACACTAGCGTTCCTGCTGTACAGAGAAACGGTGATGCTGAAAAATTTAAATATATAGAAACATAACAATATGTCTCCAAAGATTCCTGTAACTGATATTAAAAAGATATCAAAGATTGCGTTGCGGCAGATTGGCTGAAAACATAAATAAATGAGCTTAAAATTTAAAATTATAATGGGATTGTATCCGGTGACACAAATGTGTGGAGTTTGTTACTAACGACTTCTGCGGGAGATGCTTTACGCGAGAACAAGGAATCTGTAGAGCGGTTGTAATACTTTGTGGCTATTTTTTTTTGTTTTATCATAGAAATGAACAAAATTATCATAAACATAAATGAATATGCGTACAATCTAATAAGAACTTTTATAAAGTGCGCGTAACTTTACAGTGTGAGATTGTAAGCGTGACGGTTGTAAGTTCGACTCTCATTTGATGATGACGCGTTCTAGTAAAAAGCAAGAGAAAAAGCAGCCACTTAATACGAGAGAAATAAATAAAATATCTCGAAGATTGAGTTATACATGGGAGTCGCAATATCTAGTTGATCAGTTCTCTCTGTTCTACCTTACCCCTTAAAATAAATTTCTAACATCCAAGTATAATTATCGACTCCTCCGATCACTGTTCCATAGTTTCACCTGCCATCTCGCGGCAACTAATTGTGAGTGCGCATAAAGTATGGCGACTCGCTGAGGCTGAGGTGGCCTTACAGCGATTGCATCACGATATAGTGTGTGGTCATATTCGGATACTTGTGAATATTATTAGTTTTTTTTTAAATATTTTTTCAGCGGTTATGATAGGTGTTATGATGGAAGTAGCGGTTGTGGGTTCGATTTCCATTTGGAGGAATGACTTTATTTATCTCGCTCTGGTATCAAGATACAAAGATGTCTGCTATTCAATACGGAATCGCTTGAAAATTTAGCGGAAATTTTGCAACGGAGGTTCACTTTAGGTTCACTTTGCATATACTGCTATGCTTGAAAAAAAGAGAGACTCTTTTCTTATGAATGTTTTATTCACGGGATCGATATTTTTATATAATAATACAAAATAATTTAAAAAATATAGAGAAAGAAACGAAAATAAGAAATGCAGTAGAATGAAAAGAATTCATTGTAAGATTTTATTTATATGTTTACTGGCTACGAAATCGTAGCGAATGTCTACGCATTATGCCCTACGTAGCTTTCACGTATTGTGCAAAGGTAGTTGTCACTGTGGTTGTGTTTTCATTATTTAGTGACATATTAAAGTAACTATATTAGGTTCTTGTTTATGTTTGTTAGAATTTATTAATATTTTTACTATCAATGTCAGCACTCGGGTTCGATTACTATTCGAGGAAATTAAACAATGTAAATTTTCAAAACGCGGCGCCGAGTTCCGCTATTCAACACGCAATGCCTACAGAATTCGGTTAAAATTTCAGAACGGAAGCGTCTAAGTGGAAATTATTTAAAAAATATATATTAAACATCGATTAAAAATAAATCACTTGAAACGCTCATATACATAAAATGATTTTTCTAAGTTATAAGAATCGTATTTCTACACAAAAAAAAATCGTTAGTAATGTCAGTAAATAAAAATAAACTTGCAAAGTATAGAAAATCTAGGTATCCTAGTGTAAACGGTGAGCTGCATCAATATAAATCCGCGTAACTTTAAAACATCACTAAGCAAGAACTATGGTATCGCTGTTCTTGGTTGCTTCCAGTGTACAGATCACACACGTTAAAACTTTCATTATAAAACACTTGAGGCTCAGTAGTTTTATACTATAATGTCTACAAAACGGGTCGTGGTTTCATATTTTGTTGAGTAAAACAATTTTACTATAGATAAATTGATATTTTTCTCCATTTTTTATTATTGGTTCTAAGATATATTTAGCCAGTCGTGATGTAGTAGAACATTTTCGGATTATTAACGCAATTGGTTTGAATCTCTCTCATGTGAATGAATTATTTTTACGAATATAATTAATTTATATTTGTATTATGACTACAGTTATGGAACAATAAAGATTCATATAATCAAAATTGTTTTTAATTTAAAATGGCCGCAGCAACAAAATGGCGGATTATATCAATTTTTTCACAACTCTCCTAATATGAGTATTCAATAGTGAATGCATGATCATACTAAAATAAGAACCAATACCAACAATATCCAATAATATAACATCTCAAACCGATAACCCTATAATTAAACAAACATTTATCCACTGCGCCACAAAGATCAATTCGTAAAATTTAAAAATACACGCCATTTCACAAAAAAAAACAGACATAAATATGTGTTAAACACATTAAAATTGTACAAAAATCGTGATTTAGTTACAAATTAGCCTATTAAAATGTCTCACTCGTGTGCCGGAGTGGCTATAAATGGTATATGAGTTGTGTCCACTGCATCGCACCATTAGCGATTATTGTTCTACGGACTGCTATGTTTCAAATGAATGTTGGTTTTACTGGAAAAGTCGTGAATTTTTAAATTTTCATTCAATAGAAGATTGCTGCGTTAAGTTCCGCCACTCAACACGCAATGCCTCCAAATGTCAGTGGAAAATGGGGAACGAAGTGTCTTAAAATTGAGTTCCTTCTGTCTACTCTACCGTTTGCGGTGAACAGCATGAAATTAAAAAAAAAAGAAGGTGTAGTGAACTTAAGACACGAGTTTAGAGTACGTATAGTTAAGATATAAGTAAATAGAAAAAAATATCATGAGTTAGGCTATTAAAATGTTTCATTCATATGTCGGAAAGACTATAATTTATAGCCACGTTTATGTATTTCAATTTTTTTTTCTTTGTGTGGAATAATACATAAAAAATCTTATTTGTTGTTCTCTGGTATAAGTTTATGTTTTCATTTCTTCGCACTGTTGTAGAGGCCAAGCGCGGCGTAGAGTTTCACCATGCAATACGAAATGCCTGAAGCATTTCGTGTTGCATGGTGAATTCTGAGGAGCGGACTGTCTCAACACAAGGTTCCCTTTGCCCCTGTGTGAAGCTGATTTTTTTAGGTATTTTTTTAGCTTAACTCTACATTTAGCGCGCATTAGAGCATATAGCAGGGCAAATAGAGAATTATGCGAAAAATTACTCAATGCGTAATAAAAACGCAATTGAGAAGAGAGAAAAATTAACATAATTTGTTCCTCCTTGTAGAACTGAACCTACAATCACTGAATCACTAAAAATGCATAAGAAATGAAATTATTTATTAATTAGGTAAAATACAAATAATATTTGGTATTTATATCATTTCTAGATACTTTAACTCCCAAAAACTGGACACTCCGCATGCCAAATTTCCGCACTTCGTACTTTACTTACGCTTATTATTTATAACTATTACATCGATTCTATGAGGAAAAGCCAATTTGGCAAGTATCTAACTTTTGTATGACACATACAATGATGTATATTTATATACATATAAATATAAATTGAGGCCGTCGTGGCGCAGTGACAAAACCGTACGCCTGTAAACGCGGTGGTTGTGAGATCGAGCCTCACTCCGATGAATAAAATATTGAATATTCTCTCTCTCGATCTGGTAACGAAGAATTCTGGCCTTAAATTCTGCCACTCAGCACTTAACGCTACAAGAAATTGGAGAGCGGAATGTTTTAACGCAAAAATAATAATATAAAAGCCATTGTGGTTTTGTAAGAATTTATATGAAGTAGAAATGTAAATTTAAATTCTACATCAGCACCGACGCGAGTATAAGAAAACAGCTCATTCTCCCGATCTAAAATCAAACCCACAACCACAGCGTTAACAGCCACTCTCTATTCCGCTGCGTCACAGGTCTCAATACAATATTCATTATTGAATTACAACAGAAACCCCTCTCAATCAAACAGTGGCGCCATATGGTGGACTTACGGGTCACGGCTGACCGGACACCCGTCCGAGCTGCCGGTCAAGTGGGTAAAGCGTTAATTAACGCCGTATATAATATGTAGATTATCTAAAATTATATTTCCTTTTTACTGTTAAAACTGTAAAAAAAAGTTGTCGTCGCCGTTGAGGCTGCTGTGGCGCAGTGGCGGAAGCGTGTGAGGGGAACTTAACTATTAAGCGACTCAGGGGAAATTAATTATTATTGATTAATATTTTAGCACATTTAGAATAAGATTTTGCTTTAAGACGTGAAAGCACTTCTAGGTGTTCGTTCAACATTTTCAGCTTCGCACTGTATCTCGCTTATAACAGAGTTGACAGATATAACCTACTGTTAAGAGACTCTGTTCCTCAGTTTCCGCCTAATTTTTGAGGTATTGCGTGTTGAGTAGCGGAACTAAATGCCGGATTTTTACCTTTGTGCCAGAGCGAGGAAATGAAAATAATAAAAATTCGGCCGAGTGGCAATCGAACCCAAAGCCGTCACGATTATAGTCGCGTATTTTGAAATTTGTGCCTTATATTATATTTTTCTCTTGTTTGTACAGTAAAATTTAATTAAATATTATTTATTATTTTCATTGTCTTTTTGTGTACTTTCTGCTACAAGATTATAAGATTTGAACTCATTTTTTTTAAGAGACATATGTACATAGTATAAATTCTATTTGGATCTTTTTTTAGATAAAGCGCGGCGTTCGGCTCCGTCATTAAGCATACCCAATTTCAAAAATTGTGTGGTGAGTGTGGAATGGACTGTCTTAATACTAGGTTCATTTCTCCTACTGTGTTATCTCGCTATATGCGTATTCCGCATATATATAGCGTGAAGAAAATAGGGAAAAAATATATTTTCATTTATATATATTCACTATACAACATTAACAGTATCAAAACCATCAATCCCGACTATCTGGACGACTAAAACCTGTATCACGCCTGTGACCCGGTTAACCGGACCTTAAACCCGTTGCTAGAATGTAAGCTAATATATTTTTTATATCTTAACATATTTAAGGTCATCATGGTTCAATGGCACAGTGTGTGACTTTTACGGCGATGGTTGCATGTTTGATTCTCATGGAGTAAATTGATCCTAGGTTATTTTTTCCAAATTTGCCTTTTTAATACTTAGGTTCACTTAAGTAACTTTTATAATACATAACATAGAAATTTATATGTTCCTTTAATATTTTTTTTTATCTTCACGCTGTATCTCGCACATAGCAAAGTAGGCAGGGGGAACCTGGGAACCTAATGTTGGTACGCTCTGACTTATATTCCTGAATAGTAAAACTCTCAATACTATTACACCATTCGGGCTTTGGCTCATATAATTTATACCTCCGGTAGTAGACAGGTGCAGCCTAGTATTAAGACACTCCGTCCTCCGTTGAGTGACTTAACTCCACGTATAGTACTATATTCTTAAGTAAAACACAATATTTTTCAAAATATTTGCCACAGTTTACTACCAAACCACCCTAACCGGGTATCCTTAAGTCCGTCTCATGTCATCCGCCCGGTCATTTATCACCGGACGATTACTAACCCTTACCCGGGCGCACGTCACTAGGATTTGGATAAGAAAAATGAACTGTAATTGGGCATTGCTACAATTGATGTATTTATAATTAAAGTGGGTGTTTTAGGGCATATAGGGTAGACAATAGTTTTGGTTATATGGGGCCAGTGTACATGAGGACTAAGGAGGACAAGTGTTGGGATTTCGATTCTCATTTGACGAAATGATATATTTGATCTAGTAAAGAAGCGAAACGCGGCATTTATTTCACTGAATTGACAATGCCTTCAGGATTCGGTGGAAAGTGGGGAATTGAGTGTCAATGGTTTCCCAGATTCTGTGTCGGGATACAGCGCGAAGCTAAAAAAGGCCTAAATATTTGTATTTGGTTAAAAAAAATCAAATTTAGGCTAAAAGTGTAGATTACAAGAAAAATGAATAAATGAAAAAAAAACAATCATAATGTTATAATACTTTAATTATAATAAGAACATACGATTATCACATATATGTATATATTAATTATTTCATCTTCAGAAAAAAAATATTAAAATAACATAATGACAGGCTGTTGGTTCGATTCCCACTCGAGCTCTGGTGTTGAAGCAAAACGCGACATTGAGTTTCTGCACTCAACATGCACTACCTCGAGAATTCGACGCAAAGTGAATAGCGGAGTGTCTTAACACTTACCTCCCTCAGCCTACCCAACCTTCAATTTAATCAAAAAAAATAATCATCACAAATGTAAGTTACGCATTATGAAGGGATTGAAATCCATATATGGACATAATAAGTAATGATAACCATATATGGTAAATATTATGGTACAAGATTATCCCATCTTCCCTTCATTGATCATATATTATTGTCAACCCTCATGCAAATACTGCCTTTAAAGACACCCAGTCTTTGACTGATTACATGATGAGTTTTGTGTTGGAATCGCTTTTTGGGAGTGGTTGTGATGTTGAAGGGTCCTGGGTTTGAGTCTTGAGTCGGTGAAGTTATGTTGCGTATTAGTTGAAAATTTTATAGTTCCATAGCTAACACGTGCGACTGCAAATGCGATTTTTGAGATTAATTTCCTCGAAACTCAAATTAGATTCTTACGTAGTATAATGACTTATTTACGTTTTATTGCTCTATTAATAAGGCATAATGTGGCATTGAGTTGCTTCACTTAATACGTAATGTCTCGAAAACAGGTGGTGAGAAACGGAATGTTTTAACACTATGTACCTTCTGCTCATCGAAGTCATCTCTGACTGTGAAGTAATAGAAATGAAAATACTGTTGAGAGTAACTTGAATTCTGACACTAAAAGACTATTTGATATAAAACAAATTACCAACGATTTTTAAACAGCTCATTTGAACAAAAATTTTTTTTTATCCTGCATGTAGCAGGGAAAAAAGAGGAAACTTAGTGTTAAGACACTTTAAGCCAAATTTTTTGAGCCATTATGTGTTGAATAGCGGAACTCAACGTACTTTTGCCTTGGTGCCAGAGTGAAGGAATTATTATATCGGGGATCGAACCCGCGACCGTCGAATTACAGTCAAACTATTATGCGAATAAGCATATCTAATTGTAAATTTAAAATATCAGGAGGAAATGTCACACTACCGTCCATTCGTAAAGGGTGAAGGGTTTACATGATATATCGTATCAATAAGTCAGCATGTATTAACATTTGGTGCTGTTACTGCTATGGTGGGTGGGTGTGGGTCATGTGAGTGATCGTAGGAAATTTAAGAGATTTCAGCTCGAATTGTCACTTTTGATATTTTGGAGGGTAGTACGTGATTTTATCTGATCGATGGGCGGAAATTGTATGGAAATTTAGTATAAGTTATTTGTTAAACGGTGTTGTTAGTTTTAAAATATTTGGAGATGGTAGGAGAGAGATTTTTTTTATCAGCCCCACGCTGTATCCTGCACACAGCAGGGTAGGCAGAGGGAACCAAGTGTTAAGACACTTAGTTCTCCAATTTTCGATGAGTTCTGAAGGCATGTTAAGTGGCGATACTCAACGCCGCGCTTTGCCTCGACACCAGAACGAAAAAATGAAAATATAAATGTAAATAAATATTTCACTTCCTCGAGCGGAGATCGAACCCACCAGTCGATTTTATAGTCACACTTTGTGTCCCTGCGTCACAACTGGCTTCTCTGAAAGCGAGAAGTTACAATATTTTAGAAAAATATATATTACTTATTTAAATAAATTAAACGCAATTTATTTTTCATCTTAGTTACTGCCTTTGGTAGGTAATGCGGCGTTGACTTACACCACTAAAAACGAACGAATTTCTTAACGCTAGGTTCCCTAAACCTTTCCAATAAAATGCGAAAAAGATTTTCGAGTTTTGAGCTTATTTCGTAATTTGGACAGAAAATGAAGAAAATAGTGCTATGACGCTAAGCTTTCTCTATAATACAGCGATTTTGCCAATTCAAAATTAACGTAAAACTTTAAACTAATGAATTTATTATATTGTCTATACCAAAACTGCAAAAAATCACTCCATATCACCAAAAACCAAATACAACACGCCAAAATTCCACAAATAACAGTAAAATACACACAAAAAATAATAATATTGTAAACACAATACTATCTTAAGCATATTCATCCATAGGGGGCTACATCTCGAGCCCGTGACAAATCGTCCTTGCCCCATCTCTACCGTTTTGACAATAAATATAAGATATTAAGGAACAGTACGATAGCGGGTTTCGACGTAACAAATGATACGCGATGGACAGAAGGGTTAGCTGTACATTATAGTATTAGATTTGATGGATCGTTCAGGTTTAGTTCGTGTGTTACTTGTGTGATAGTTTAATTGATATGGATTTAATATTTGTAATTTTTGAGCAAATGACGACCTGAAGAAGGGTGGCTTCGACTGGGTATGGAAGGCGGACGATCAGGAGAGGAGGATTGGATTTGAGGATTTTTTTCTTAATGTAGACCGAACAAGTGTATGAATGAACAATTAAGGAAGGTAAAAATGTTTGTTATAAGCTGTAAGTTCATTTTATTTTAACTTTAAGCTATATTCCACAGATAGCAAGGTAGGCAGAGAAAAGCCAAGATACTCCGTTTACCACTTCCTGTCCTATTTCCAAGAAATTCTATGTTGAGCGATGGAAATTGACGCCGCGTTTTCTTTTTTACCGAAAGATAGTAAAATAATTCATTTCACCAAGTGGTAATCGAACCCATAACCCAGGTTTAACTACAGTACTAATTGGCTACGACGCGACGATTTCAATATAAAAAAGATTATAGTTTCAAAATATTTCTAATCAATTTCCTTTTAATATTCAATTATTTATTCATACAAAATTATATCTTCACCACAGCCTGCCCACTGCTAAGGCGGGCAGTAAAAAAATTGACACCGAACAAGTATTTTTTAAGTGAGGCTCTCATTATTTCATAGTTTGAAAGGATATTGAATGTCAAAACTTGATGGGGCTTCCGGTTCCGGTCTTCGAACGATTTTCATCTGATGGTATATAGGGCTAACACTTGGTCGTTCAGACTGTTGATATTTCTATATTTTATAATAAGAAATGAGAAATGGAAAATAGAGTGTCTTGAAACTCTTTTTTTAGTTTCATACTGTACCCCGCATATGGCAGGGCAGATAAAGGTATAAACCTAAGGTGTAAACCTAACCTAGAATGAAATGCCTTTCACTTCATTCTCCGCATTCCACTCATAATTAGAGACAATATGTGTTGAGTGGCGGAATTCAACGCCGCTCCTTATCTTACTAGAGCGAGAATTAATACAGTTTATATAAATAAACCTTGCGAGCGAAATTAATACAGTTTATATAAATAAACCTTGGAGGTAAAAGATAACAGACTTAACTGATTACGTTAAACTATCATATAAAAAATAAAGAATTATTATCTCATTCCATGATGTACGTAAATCTAAATAAATTATTAATTGAACCTATGACAACCTGAAATTGCATCAACATTTTGATTAATGAACAAAAACTATTTTAATATTATATAAGAATATTCAGCAACCCTAGCGTGACCGATCCCAACTCAAAATAATACTTGTCATAGGGTGGTCACTGCTCGTGTCTTTGAATTTCCTAAAGATATTTATTAGATTGTTGACGTGAATACGTTATGTTATATTATTTTATGTCATGTTAAGTTGTTAAGTTATTTTATGTTTGATAAACATTTGGGATTGGATACTTTGTACGCAAACGATTCTGTTAAAGTATTATGAACTTGTATTCTCAAATATTTATGTTGATCTATCAAAATATGGAAATGAATTTGGTTGGTTGGAACTAAATAGTGATATGTATATTGGATTTGTGAATATGATTTTTATCCTTATACAAATTTAAATTATCCTTATATAAGTTCAAATGTCGAAATTTAAAAAAAAGTCACCCTTTTTTCCACTTCCTTTTTCCTTTTCCTTTCTCTACCTCGATTGTAGGGAAATTTAACTTAACGTTAAGATTCTATATTTTCGAACAAATTTTCTTCGAAAGTTGAGTGACGGGGAAGATATTCTTCAATTAAAAATATATTCTTACAAAATCGCTCGCTGTCGAGATCGAGTTTATCGAGAAAAAACGAAAATAGTAAATATTGAACCCACAACCAGTTAACCAGTGCGCCACTACTGGCCTCCATAAATTTACCGCAAATCAATGAGTAAAGGATTATCATTTATTTATAGCAAACACTTAAGGTTCTGTAGCTATAAGTACACATACAAACACACTTCCAGTATCGGCGTGTGGTTGCCGGGAACGCGATCCGCGTTAACATTGAATTATTAATGATTCATTTAGTTCACACTAACCGACGCTTTCCCGATCCCTTCGGTTTTAGTGTTGTAAAGAAACATATCGAAGATTTGGTAAATAAGAATACAAATTGAGGCCGCCGTAGCCTAGCCGCATGTTGCGGCGTTTGATTCCCACTCGGGGGTAATTTTTATTTAACACATATTTCCATTTGGTAGTTCTGGTAACAAGATACCGTCTGGAAAGTAGAGAAACGTACAAGTGTCTTGACACTAGCACAAAAAGCGAGATGCTGCTAATATAACGAAATACGATTTCTTTTTCAAATGCGAAATAACACTTTACAAAGATAAAAAAATATGTCATGTAACATATAAAATGTTACTTATCCTGCGTAATTTATAGTATATCTAAAGTTACGTTTTACAGTCTCTCAATAAAACTAGTCAAATTCAATTAATCATTATAAATTCGCTTAGTTACTTGAGCGAAGAATTAAAAAAAATCATTTCCTCGAGTGACAATCGAACTCACAACCTGTCACGCTTACAAACGCTCATTTCTGTACCTGCGCCACGACTGTCTTTTTTTAATAAACGATAGTACAAAATATCGATAAATCACACGCACATCCCTAAGCCAATGTTTAGTTGGACTGCAATCGGCTATCTGATTAATAGTATTCACACCAAAATGTTTAATCTTCGCTCTGGTTCGGTCCTTTGGATCAAACACACTCTATTATGCATTAAGTATCGATAAGTTTCTACATAAATTATGTGTTGACGGTTTGAAATTATCACGTTAGTATTTAGTAGTTATTTGTATGTTTGTTTGTGTTATGGGGTCGATGTTAATAAGATCAAGGTTATATATTTTTTTTCAGTTTCACGCTGTATCCTGTGTGCAGCTGTGTACACGGGGAATCTAGTATTAAGACAGTCCGTTACACAATTTAGGCTGAATTTTGGAGGCATTGTTGAGGGGTCGAATGCCGGAGCGAAGAAATTAAAAATATAAAATATTTCAATCTCAAAAAAATGGAAATCGGAGCCATAACCTGTCAAGTTAGGAATTACACGCTTGTGCCACTGTGCCAAAATTTTATTATAATTTTAAAATTTAAAAAAATATACTGTGACATAATTTCTATAATATAATCGGCTATAATATAACTAATGCACTAAAAGACCGTCCCAAAAAAAATTTTTATCACCCCCATTTCATACTACATAATACCAAATATATTACAAGAAAAACCAAAAGATTTCCTATAAGAAAACAGAATTGTTAAAGACAAACTGACTAAAGTGTGAAATCAACTGTATAATTGGGCCAAATATTGGACTTAGGTTTAAACAAAGAAAACATCGGTTGGGGAACGTCTTGGGGTAACCGAGGCGGCTAATATGCTGCTTGGAAGAAATATAGCTTTATTACGAAATTTATAAACATAGGCATATAGATTGTACTGTACGTGAGGGATGTGAGTTCGATTCCCGCTCGCTCGTTATGGTAGCAAACAAAGTTAGAGGTCGAGTTTTGCCACTCAACAGTCCAGGTCCTTTACGTTAATGTGGCACTTATGAGACCTTGTGCGGCGTTGTGTTCCGCTACTCAACAAATATTGTTTCTAATTTGGGCAAAAAATGTAAAACAGATGATCTTGACACTACGTCATCTCCGCTACACTGCCATGAACAAGAATACATTTAACCGTGTAACTGAAATAAAAAATAATAAATCAAAATAATTGAGCGATTCCTATTTCTGCTCTTTTTTTAGCTTCACACTGTATCTCGCACATATTAGGCTAGGACAGAGAAAACCTGGAATATATTTTATTTCCTTGAGTTGGGACCGAACCCACGACCTATCGAGTTTACAGTCGCACCTTTGAGATCCTGTGCCAGGACTTTTCTACTCTTCTGAACCAAAAAAGTTGTAATAAAATTGAGCTGAGCTAAGTCTCCACTCAACACGCAATGCCTCGAAAAATCGGCGGAAAGTGGTGAATGGATGTCTTAACACTAGGTTCTCCCTGCCTGCCCTGCTGTCAACAGGATACAGCGTCAAGCTAATTTATTTATTTGATAATTTATTTATTTTATATTTTATAAGTTTTCTTATTTAAAAGCAAAATTTTATAGCTCCAAAACAAAAGCACACCCTTAAGAATATCCATGTTTGTTCGCGATTATAACGAGAGAAGGTGTTTTACAGATCCAATGTACCGTCTCGATCGGGTGTTTTATCTTATACGCTAATATTTGCTTTATTTTCTGTATATTTGTATGGAAATTTATGTATATATGTTTGTATGTATGTATCGTTTAATAGGAGGTTATGCATACGCGGAAATTTAATTTGATTCGAGTTCCACTCGAGGAAAATGTTTATTGTTTTCCTTTCCTCGCTCTGGTGTGGAAAAGCGCGGCGTTGTGATCTGCCACTAAACACGGCTTGGAGGACTGCCTTAAGAATGCGGAGGGAAATGGGGAATGGAAGTGGCTTAATGAGATCGACGCCACAATAAGCCACGACGTTCACATTAATATTTATTTATCCCGTAGTAGCTAGAACGTAGCGTTTGCGTTATAGTCATAAACTGCGTCACTAAAAAGCCTGAATTTATTTTATTAATTAAACATAAAATTATGAAGGAACGAAAAAAAAATCGAGGCCAGTCGTGGCGCAAGGTCTAAAAGTGTGACTGTTAACGCGGCAGAGTGTGGGTTTGATTCTAAATCGAAGAGATGAAATATTTAATATTTGCAATGCCTCTCTGGTGTCCACTCAACACGCAATGCACCCAGTATACGGCGGAAAATGAGGAACGGAGTGTCCTAACACTAGTTTCTCTACCTCTCTGCTGTGTATACAACGTGTAGCTAAAAAAATACAATCGCACATCAAACGTAATATTGTCGCATCATTTGTCAAAGGAAATTTCAATAACGGCCGATCTACCTTCACTTCAGTCAGTCCCAAATATTTCAATATTATGATGTACGACCTAATACAACCCTACGGGAACCACCCCCAAAACCCTTGCCCAGGTACAAAATGTACGAAATCGGGTTCCCAAATAGAATTGTTGATGTCACAATAAATATTTTCTTTCCCCTTTTTGATATGCAAAAATATGACTATGTGGGATAACAGTAGATGCGTTATTTCTACCATAAATCTTCTTGTTATATTAACTGTACCAGCACTCAGTTGATGGGATTTGTTGGTTTTTTTTTTTTATTTTTATTATGATTTTTTTTATCGATTTTTCTTCTTTTTTTGTCATGGATTTTGTCGATATATGGTAAAATATTCATGAAATATTTTGTAAATTATGCAGTTGAGCCCATTTTAGTGCAGCGGTGTACTGCCTGACTGTAAAAGCGTCATTTGTGAATTTGATTCGCACTACCTTACATACATTCTTTTTTCATATAGTCGCTCTGAGCAATAAAGGCCAGCGTTAAGTTTCGCCTCTCAATACGTAATATCCCAAAAATTTGATGGAAAGTCGAGTAATGGGTAGCGAAGTTCTTTAAAAGTGTTTTTTCTAATAAAGGTGTTATTAATGAGGTCTTATAGTATTATGTATGAATGTATAACATCGGTCGTGGTGCAGGGGCACAAAGTGTGCAAAATCAACTGGTTGTGGGTTCGATCCCCACTCGAAGAGATGAAATATTTATTTATGTTTATGTATTCATATATTCATTTGTTAGCTCTGATGGCAAAGCGCGGCATTGAGCCACTCAATACGCCAAGCCTCCAGAAGTTGCCGGAAAGTCTTAACACTAGGTTTCCCTCTGCCTACCCTGCTGTGAGCGGGATACAAGTGAAGCTGATTTATTTTTATTTATTTTATTATTGTATACAATATTATTTTTTTGTAAAAATCAAATAATTTTTTTGTGTCTTTAAAAAAATAATTGGTTAAAAATTGAGCGATTATGAATATACAGTTAAACATTATTTCAATATAACCTTAGAATTTTATTATATGGATAATTTTTTTTCGCTAAATTAAAAGTTAGATAAAATGACTACGTGGTGAAGGGGCACAAGTGTGCGACTGTTAACGAGACAGGTCTTGGATTTGATTCCAATTATTCAAAGAAATTATTACAAAAACAAAAACTAGTAGGTATGTATGTTTTCTATACAAATCTTGAATTGATAATCGAAAATTATATACAAAATTACATTTAAGTCCATCATAAAAAACTCTAAAACAGAGAAAATAGAAAAGAAAAATTAGAATCACGCGTCACGTGCTCCAGACTGATTTGTGTGCAATCGCAACCCTTACGTGGAACTGAGGGTAGAACGAGGTGGAGTGGTGGTGATATATCATAGAATTTTCTCACCCAATAAATAACGTCGCGATCGCGATGTGTTTGTTATAGGCCGAATAAATTGAGTTGAAGACAGGAATATATAGGTTTGTGGGATTCAGAATATGAATCTTCGTTCAAATATTACATTTGAGTGTCATGGGATTTTAAATGTGGGTGTTCTTATCTGAGGTGTGGGATGTACTTATGGGGAGGTTGGGGTAAATTAGTATTAAACATAATTCAGTGGAACCTAGTTATGTATATTTTTTTTTCGGTGAAGTCCAGTATAGGAAAATAAATAAAGCTTCCGTGCTTTATCTAGCAGGGTCAACAAAGGGAAGGGTTAAGATACTCCGTTATCCATTTTCCGCCTAGGTTGTAGGACATCGTAAATTAAAATCGACATGAGACTCAATACATGTATACTATGTAAGATATTACAAAATTCCTAATAAAAGTATAAAAATTTCTATTCATAAGCAAGTTATATTAAAATATATTATTTTTTTTAACTAATATGTTGTTGTTTCCTGCTGTCTTCGCAGTGGCACAATGTGTGTTTGGGAAACATAATAGTTGAATTTTAATAATTTTTCACATTAGGATAGAAAAAAATACGGCGTTGAATTCCGCCACTCCGTCACCAGTCAATTCTTCCCACCACCACCAGTCAGTTCCTCCAAAATTCAGCGAAAAGTGGGGAACAGAAATATCTTAAAATGAACATAGTGTCTTAACGCTAGTTTCCCACGTTACCTGAGCCTACCGTGCTACGTGCAGTATATAGTGTAAAGCTAAAACAATATGATTTTTAAAAAGGTATCTTAATTTAAGCAGAAAGCGTAACCCAGCCATGTTTCATTAAGATTTCACCCCATCCACGAAATACTAAAGACATGTGAATACAAAATCACAATACTTTCATCCAATTAAATTACCAATAGATCGGCGTTCGTAAACAAAACAGTGTGGTGGTTCCCACCCTTCGGGGGTAAGAATAAATGCCCTACATAAAGCGCGAGTGCTAGGAAATGTACGTGAGCATTCTTAACACCCTGTATGTCGTGGAATTTTATTAAGATGTTAATATATTATGTTTTTAATATTTTCTTAAAATAATATTTTTGTAAAAATGGTTTTTACTTTGCTTTTTTTTTCAAGAATTTGAAATGAAAACTATTTTTACTGCTTATTTAAATATTAAAAAATATCAAAAATGTGTAATATATTTTATTTTCATTTAAAAATTTTCATTATAGCTTATTTTATCTTATTCATTATATCAAGTTTCACATTCTATACCTTGACCCTCCATTCCTTATGACCCAATTTTTGAGTAATTCAATTCCACAAACGTCTTAGCCCCAAGTAGGTAACATCATCCCCATACAATCCACACCGCAAAATCTCCCGAAACGCGTACAGTATCGCATTATATAATTTATAAACAAAATGTGTTAAAATAAATCGCGGCGTTGGCAGCCGCAGATACGTGGATTTACTGCGGTAGTACAAGTGTGTATGTATGGGAGACGATTTTCAAAACAATTTGCGTTTCGCCGGTTAAATGTGATATGGATGATTGTTCTTGTAGGTTTAGCTGGTGTTTGTTGTTTCAGTATATTTTCGTAAGAATTTGTTGTTGCATAGTTGATATTTCTTTATTTATATATGGGAATCGAATCCACAATCATCTGGATCAATTGGAAATAATATATTATTTTTAGCTCTGGACTCTGGTATTACAATATGCGGTGTTAAGTTTCGCTGCTCAAATCAAATTCAAACGTGAAAATGTGTCTCGAATCTCGAGTGGCAAGTAGAGAAAAGGGGTCATGACACTATGATCTTTCTTATATGCATAATAAAGCGAGGACCTTAAGAAATAATTGTTAATTAATTTTTGAAGTAATATTTTTTTTTAATAGAAAATATAACGTTAGTTATGCTTATTTTCTACGTTATATTCAAACAATCTAAAGCAGGTACTTATGAATGTATGTTTTTTTGGGACATAGAAATATACAAAAAAGTCAAATGTCAAAATATTCATATATAACAAACAAAAAAATTAGTCCAAGACCTAAAATTGCATTGTAATTCCAAAAAGTATATTTGAAAAACAATATAGATATTTTCTCTAAAGGCAAAAGGATATGGAAAACTCTACATAACAAACAGTCAGAGTCTACTCTATAAAGGAGAAACATAAGAGAAGATAATAAAAAAATATCTCAATAACTGACACAACTGACAAGTGGATAATATCCACTTTTTATTATAATCACACTGTATAATGAAAGTCTAGTTAGTCTATTGAATATAATGAATGAAACCTCTAAGCTAAGCGATTAATAACAGTAGAAGCAATATTATACGAACGTGACCATTCGTTCGAATGCAGCCGTACTAGACTTATAGATGAGTACGACGGATTCGTGTGGATACGGCTTTAGAGGGAAAATATTAGCTTCACGCTGTATCCCGCACACAGCAGGGTAGGCAGATTGAACATAGTGATAAGACAATCCTTTTCCACTTTCTGCCGAATTTTTTGAGGCATTGCGTGTTGAATGATGGAACTTAATGCCGGTTTTTGCCTTAGTGTCAGAGCGAAGAAATGAAAACATTAAGAAATAATAGTTCATTTCCTCGAGTGGGGATCGAACACAGAACCGTCACGTTTCAATCAAACCTTTGTGCCCCTGCGCTACGACGGCTTCACAATAAAGAAGAAAAATATGAGTAATAATATATGAAATTAGTTATTTAAGTAAAATAAATATTTGTTTTTAGCTCACAGTTTAATTAGTACTGCCGGTTAAAAAACTATAGTCTTAAGACACCGCCTCTACTTGTCACTTGATATCAGGATATTGCATATTAAGTGGTTGAACAGCACGTCTGTATGGTCTTTTTAAGTGATTTGAGAAATAATGTCTTATATCGCAAATCAATTATATACTTTTGAGGCCAGTCGTGGCGCAGTGGCACAAAGTGTGACTGTAAAACCGATTGGTT
>DVQM01000086.1:0-27084 GCA_018231645.1 Heliconius ricini | reverse complement strand
TATATATATATATTTAATAAAACAGATTATAGACAATATTAAATCTTCAATATACATAGGTATAATATATAGAAAAAAATAACTAGTAATCGCTGATAGTATATGTTTATATAGGAAAGGTGGTTATGAGTTCAAATGAACTAACCTCACGCTGTTTTCGACATAGTAAAGAAAACGAAGATAACTTAATGTCAAGACACTTCATTCTCCGCTTACGAATTCGGGACATTACGTTGAGTGGTGGGAATCCCACCTCACTATTCCTTGCCAAAGCAAGAAAATGAAATTAATTCTCTCGACAGAACTAATTTAGTTGTAGGTTGTCGTTGTCAATGTCAATTAAACTACTTTTGCCGAAACTAAATATTATGACACACCATTAGTTCAACATGCAATGTCACATTGTTGAGTGGCAGATATCACCACTTAGTTTTCTTACTAGAACCAGGGAATCACGTTGTAAATTCCCCTGAGTGGAAACCGAACTCTCGACCATCGATTATCACAAAGAATAATTTCTATATACACCCAAATCAAAAGCCCTAAGTTCTAAAGAACCGCCCCCACTCTGTACTGTAGACTTGAAAGAATGTCAGTTAATTAAAAAATAAGCGGAATACTTCGCTTTGTGGATACGGAATGAGATGAGACTGTCGAGTGAAATGTTCTTATACGAGTTCTTGCTGTGAATTTGTTTTATTTATACTTATTTCAGAAAACAGATATTTCAAATTAATAAAACGATTGAGCTTATTCTTGTCATAACTTAGTAAAAGCTTTGTCATGTCACGTCTGTATGTCTGATGATTCTGCTTTTTGTTACTATAACCCATTAGTTCCATTATCTGTATCCATTTGATCATGAGTGCAAAGCCGCATTTATAACATAGTATAAATATAAAATGTCATTAAAATCGATCTAGTGGCTTGGGAGAAAAATTGTGACAAACACATATACAGAAAAAATATATATTTGTTCAAGATATTCCAAAATATACAACAACTTGTACTTTGATTGAATTAAGAAAACTTTAGCGTTCGACAATCCCGTCTAATGGGCCATTAGCAGCGCTAGTGTTCATACACCCTAATAAAATTTGCTCTGAACACTGCTTCAAAGGCACCAATAATTTAGTAATAAGTTGCCGTCGACATCTGTACGGTGTCTGTGGGAGAGCAGATTCGATTACAAGTAAAATTATATTTACATGCAAAAGTTCTTGAACTTCGTGGAGCTATCATGAATTTTATGGTGATGCGTAGAACATTTCAATGGGACGTGCCTCTATTTTATGTATCATATATAAAAGTGAATAGTTAAATATTTTTTTTGAGATTTAATTTAAAATACATATAATTTAAGAGCATAAATTTAAAAAAATATATTTATGCTGTATTGTCCAATTATGGAGGATGGCTATAGGTTTTATTACAAGTTAATCTTTTCCATGTAACCGGTTGTACTATGGAAAGAGTAACTTTGGACAACTCTTAATGATTTTATTCCAATACATGTTCAAAGCTTCAAAATGGAACATAACTACTTCTCCCTCACCAAATGCATATTTTATGTATATAAATTATAAGGACCAGTCATTGCGCAGGATCACAAACGTGTGTCTGTAAACGCGACAGGTTGTGGGTTTGATTCTCACTCTAGAAAATTAAATATTTTATATTACCATTTCCTCGCTCTGGTAACGAGTAAAGCGCAGCATTGTGTTCCACCTCACTCAACACACTCCACTCAGCATGCAGACGCAATGCCTCCAAAAATTAGCGGAACTTGGGGAATGAAAGTGTCTTAACACAAGGTTTCCAGGTTCCCTCTGCCTACCCTAAAACAAAAAAAATATATACATATAATGTATAATAGTATATGTAAATATATTATATGTAGATAAGCAAAATATATATGTATGTACGTAACATTCAGTCACTTTACTGTTCACCGCCTTACTTGGTCTTTTTATTGTGTATCGACTTGGCCCCGTTTTTAAATTCCTTCTGCGCCAAATGAGGGGTAATTCTGAAATTAAATTTATTTCCTTCGCGAATGTTTTGAATGTTCCTAAGTATAAGCGTTTTGTGTGTAATATTCAAGTATTTTTCTTTTACGACAACTTTGAATTTACTATTTAGGTTTTAGAAATAATATGTGGAAGAAAAAATATGAATCTTTGATAATTGTTAGGCCATCGTAGCGCAGCAGCACAGAGTACGACTGTAAACGCGACGGTTGTGTGAAAATAAATAATATTACTTTCCTCGCTCTGATAACAAGATAAAACGCGGCGTTGATTTTCGCCACCTAATAAGCAATGGGAATCCCGGAAATTGAAAACGGAGTGTCTTAATGCTAGGTTCTCTCTACCTCTCCTACTTCGTGTGGCATACGGCGTAAGGATTAAAAATACCACACATAAAATCCACCACAATAATATTTTAAGTATAAATTTGAACCCAAAATTCGCTAAACGAAATTTTATAGCGATAACCAACTAACTTAAATAATAAGAACGGTCGAACACGCATAAAATAAATTTAGGTAAGCTTCAAAGTAATATATCCTTTAGCTCTAAAGACCTAAAGGTGTAAATCCCGAAAGCTACGCCTACATTTATAATTTATTATACGTAATATGAGCTGACCCAATCGTAAAATGAAAAAGGGGTTGCCGTTACGTAGCGCTGACCGAATTTTACTTACGAGTATACTTTAGTTATCCGAACGATTTATTCGATTTACACGAAAACTACTGAGCAATGAAGCTTCTTTATGATATATATTAAATAACGCTTCAGCCCTATTTCCTGCAAAGGAGGGTAAGGAGAGGGGACCTAATTTGCTTTAAGCTCTCCTCACCCCACTTCCCTCTGTATTTTCGAGATATTGCTGAAATGAAAATGAATCCATAATCCAACTAACCAACCAATTAAAAATCGAACCCATAATCGTAGTATTCACAATGACACGCTGTCACTATAACATGACAGCCTCATATAATTTAGTTATTATTTGTATTTATAAAGTAAGACAGATATTTAACCAAAAATATATATCCCCTGCCTTGTTATTTTCATGAGGATAAAGAACAAATAATGAAGTACTGTAATTATTTTACTTCCGGTGCGAGGGTAAGCTACAATTAAAAGTTTCTAAGGGTGCACAACTTGGTACAATTTTGTAGCTCCTTTTGATATCTTGGATTGTTTCTTAGTAAATTATCTGTACTTTTATTGATATAATTATTTGTGCTAGATATATTATCTATAGACATAGATATTCATTAAGTATATAATCTCAGGAACTTCTCAGGTTCAAATTGAAAAGTTTTTGCGATGAACATTCCTTTTATAAAGAAAGGCCTGGGGCCAGAAAACGACCTGCTCGCAGAATAACCTCGACCATATAGAATATTCTATAAAACTCTTATAGTCATATATCATATAAAACTCTTAGTTATTTACATTTGACCACGCAGGCGAAGCCGAAGATAAAAATTTGTAAATGCTTGAAATATGAACATATGAATATAACGATATCATAGTACAGTAGTGGTTACAATGGTAGTGTATACAATCTTGATTCAAAAAATTGATTATATTTTACCAAAGAAAAGTAAAAGAAGACAACACAAACAAACAACTTATCTCGCTTGCACAAGTACGTAGTCGTATGTACGTAACAATCTAGTTCACGTCGAGTGCGCGGACTCTTAGCCTTAGTGCCTTAGTCAACACTATTAGCGCGCGTAAACACTCAAAGAGTTTTTTGTAAACGGATGTCTGATTGACGATTAGAGATGTTTATTTCACGCTGTATCCCGCATATAGTGAAGTAGGCGGAGGGATCGTAGAGTTAAGACACTGCGATCGGCACTTTCCGGCTAGTTTTTAGAACATTCTTTGTTGAGTGGCGGGAATCAGAGTCGAAATTAAAATCGAATCGAACCCACAACAGTCGCATTTACAGTTATAAACTGTACGAGGTGCTACAAGGGCCTTCAACAATCATAAATTATTATCATATTGCTATTCGGCTACGATGAGGAATAATTCAAATATGTTGCATTTATTCAATTTTTAAATTTTTATAATGGGATTGGTATCAAGAAAATCATAGATTCAAGAATAGTCGTCTATACAATTATCTTGCTTAAAATATCTTACCTTCCTTCAGCCACTGAATAACAAATGAACGGCAACAAAAATAATAGAACTATTTAGTATCGATCGCATGAGTCAATTATTAATTATGAATTGGTTTTAATTATAAAAAAATTGAACTTACAACAGTTTCAATAATAACATTCATTTAAATCAAGACGTAATAGACTGCCCCATGTAACATGTACATAAGCGCAATGGTTGTAAGTTCTATTCTCACTTGGGGGAATGAATTAAAATAATTATTTGTTCACATTTTTCTCGCTCTAGTAACAATACAAAGCGTGGCATTCCGTTCTGCCTCTTAACACACAATCAATGTCTCGAAAACTGTGCAGAAAGTAGAGAACGGAGTGTCTTAACACTAAGTTCCTTCTACCTACATTCTAACATGCGTGATGGTAAATGCAAAAAAAGCTAAAGACAAAAAAAATGTTTATACAATTTCACATTGGGTTTTACCTATCTAACATGCAATTTATACTCATATATTGAAGGGACGGAGAGTACGCCATAGGGTTTCCATTTATAGCAATAAACAAAACGTTCAAAACGTATCAGATATCTAACATAAACAAGCTATATTACACCCTAAATTGATTAAATCTTTTATAACCAATGCTTCCTTTGTTTTGTATATACTTATATTTATATTTTCGTGTTAGAAAGTGTTTGTCGAGGAAGGATATATAAATCACGTCGTTTCTTTGTGATTTACTATGCCTGTGGACAGAGTTACTTCACATATTCAGATTTTGTCCTGACTTCTGTGTGATACAACTCGTACACAACACCAATTACGGGGGCAAAACAACAGCAAGCAATTGAAAATTTTGTGTATATAACTATAAAAAATATTGACAGAAGACTTCCGTATATAATTAAAAGATACGATATTATGAGATATGATCCTGCACTCACAGATATTATAACAACAAAGAATTTTTTATACAAAATTTCAATATAAAAAATGTCATGCAGTGGGTAAAACCAATAAAATCGTGGTAAAAATAATAGTCTTGCCAGATCAAGCATGGAATAGAACGTGTAATATACTTTAGTCGACCCATAAGTTTACACGCAAGAACATCGTTTATGCGGCTGACGATTTTTTCAGTACATTTCACATTAAATATACGGTGTAGCGATAGAAAGAAAAATGTATTTCTCTTTTTTTTCAATATTTTATATTGTTTTACTTGTTGTTTTTTGACATATGCTCGTATTATGATTATATTATATGACTATGGTATACAGATAAGATGTAGTGTTCATGCTCTTCTTTTTATTTAATTTCTTTTCATTACAAAATAAAAAAATATCATATATAACAAAAATAGCACCGACACAGCATCTGACTATAAACACGACAGTTGGTCTAGTGAGATAGTAAGACAAACTACCCAGCTATATATGTTTTCCTACCCTGCAATATACGGGATACAGCGTGAAACTAAAAAAATAACCTTTAAAATCAAATATTCAAGTAGTCTTTGATTTTTAAACATTACGACCGTACCCTCGCCTACTCTCACCCTCCCTTACATTACACAGTCGGCCGCCTCCTGTACCGATACTGATGTAATTTATATTCACTCTCATTATAGCACTTCCATTTACTTTCTAGTCGCATCGCATTTGCTATGAGTTTAGGGTGTATATCGTTTATACATACATTCATATAGCATGTATGTTAGGAATATTTAAAAACGAGAGTAAAACGAGTAATTTGGACGCTATTTTTAACACGTTTTTTTAAATCGACTTAAACTATTTAACTTGTTAATGTTTTAAAATATAAGTAATTGAATTTCACCCTCTTGTAAAATTGTAAAAACTATGCAGATATACGTTAGTGGCAATACAATTACCATATCATCGAGCTGGTCTGATCATGGAGCTAGGACTTGAATAGTGGAACTCTTCAGACGTTGCTAGTAAAAAAGGTATTTTATAATGAATTTTATGTAATGAAGTATAAAATAATCACATTAAAGGTGATTAACAAAAAATAAACATTTATTACTTAGTACGGGCTCCGGCTTCGTAAAATAGAATATAAATTAAATGAAAATTTCTATCCCGTGGTATAAGCGTCGCGTCGGCTCCATCACGTCGGCAAATGAGGGAATAACCGCGTTAGTCACAATCTGTATTGCGTCTACGGCCTACGATGACCCTATAGATATTGAAATGAAATTTTAATTAATTCTTAGTTTAATCTTTTTTTTTCGGATGTTTAGCTCCAAACTGTATTCAGTATATAGCAGAGAAGGCAGACAAAAGACAAGAAGGAAAGCAAGAAGAAGGCAGTATATAGCAGGGAAGGCAGATTTGTCTTTTTATCAGAGACGCTGGCCAGTATTTACTTATTTAACTATCTAAATATGTTTTCAATTCAAAATTCTGCTTTTAGATTTATTTATATTCTTAGATATACTTTACTTTTATAGTAAAAAAAATATCTTAATATTACTAATAATAAGAAATCAAAACTTAAGGAAGTAACAGAAGACAATAACAGAAGTGATAAGAGAAGACTGTTAAGCTCATGGATGTGAAATTGACTCTAGTAGGGAGTCCGTTTCTACACGACTCCCTAATCGAGTCAGGTTGACTTCTTTGAGTATATCTCAACATTAATTTAATAAAGAAGAAAGAAGAAATATAAAGAAAGGATGAAGAAAAATATTATAATATACAATACTATAAATATAGTACAATATTTTTAGAAAACAATAAAAAAGGCATTACAGAAATTCTAACAGTATAATTAAGTTGTTACAAGCGAATAAAACTGTGTGTAATGTACTCCACATTGATAAAATCGTACGAATGGCTTAGTGGTCACAGCAATTGCACAGTTTTCAAGAGGCGCAGGTTCAAATCCGGCTATGTGCAAATGCAAAAACGCGCCACGAAAATTATATGTTTTCTAAAAATATTTATATATTCCTAGTGTGAAATAATACTTTAAAAATTATAAAAAAATATGTGTAGTGCACCTTTTTTTTTATTTTTTAAAAGTAGTTTTAAAATGTTGTATCTTTTGCTTTGACTACTTTTATGATAATTTAGACGGAAATTGCTAGCAACGACTAAAATAAATAATTATTTTTTACAAATGCAATTATTGTATTAAAGATGTAGTTTAGTAACAATAGTAACCAAGATGAGAGTTTATATTAAGATTTATTAATAAACAAGCAACAATATTTTAATTCTGTATGACGTAATATACAAAATATCATATTTCTTGCGCGTTCATTAACCCAATCCCTTGGCTTGCCTCGAACCCTGTGTAATGGCTGACATTCCAAAATGTACACCAAAATTATGACAATGTGTGATTTATGCTAATTAATTATTATGATTTATATGAATGAGGCCGTCGTAGCGTACTAGTAGTACAGCGAATGACTAAAATCGCAGCGGTTTTTGGTTCAATTGGGTGAAGTTAAGTATTTTCGCACACAAACACACAATGTCTCAAAAAACTATCCTGGTATTATGCATTATACAACATTGTGAAGCTAAAAAATACACAATAAATCATATACTAAAAAAAAGCGTTTAAACAAATGTTTTTTCTTAGACTTTTATATATATTTTTAATTATAAGCGCACAACAAGTAACAACGTCACTTCGAACTGTCCGCAAAAAGCGTCTCATTATTTGAACTAATGAGGTCACCGGGGAATAGGGATTCGTTTAAATTATATGAATACTGTACTTTAATAATATTTATTAAGCCATCTGGCTTCTCGTTGCCTTTAATAAGTACAAGAAAAAAAATAAGTAGAAGTGTTGCATATAAATCTAAGTAAAGATTTTTCTCTCTGATTTTAAGATGCGGAACTCAATGAAATTATACTTATTTAAAAACCGTATAAAAATTTGAACACAGCGGGACTCGAACCCGCGTCTCAAAGAACCTCAATGACACATTGTAAGTACCCGAAGTAACTTGACTCAGGTTGGTATATAGAAACGATTAACGTGATTTAATTTAACCTGTACTCTTCTTTGATAAATTAACTAGTTAACTACGAAACCAGCAGTTCCTGGGATTTGCGCGTTCATACAAACATACCTCATCAGCTCTACTCTGATTAAACAGAAAGAGTGTCCTATCAATAGACTTTCCGACGACTTCATAGATAATATAAAAACATATTCGTTACTTAAAACTAATGAAGTCACTCGAGACTGCAGTAATTAAAAAAAAATGAAAGTGAAATTAATATTTGCAAAAAATATATATGTAGATAGGGTACGGTCTTAGTGAGTACCAGCAATCAACGAGCGGGACTCGCTCAAGAAATATGATTTGGCTACTATTAAGCCGCTTACGACTTAGATTGGATGTCTCATTAAAATTAATTTAAAATGAAAATGATGTTTCTGTTTTTTATTATTATGATTTGTTTCGTTGCTTGGTTGATAGTTAAAATATACAAAATTATATATATTTTTTATAGTAAAAAATCAGCTTCACGCAGTGTTCATTCCGTTCCCCACTTTCCGCCGTAGTCTAGAGGCATGCAATGCCTGAGAATGTTAAGTGGCAGAAATATACTCGTACATTAAAATAAATATTTCATCTCCTAGAGTAGGGATCGAACCTACAACCAATCGTTTACATCACACACACTCTAAGCCCCTGCGCCACAACTGGCTTTATTTTTACAGAAATATTCCATTATTCCTGTATAAAAAATGAAGATGCTGGAAGCTGGACTTAAAAAGTAGGATTAGATGTAAGTTAGGGACTGTACGAAAGCATTGAGAGAAGATTTCTGGAAATTTCTACAGAAACGGCAATAAGGCGGGACGTTTTTCCATTTAATATGCTAAAGTTGACCCAAAAAAAGTTGCGGGTGACGACTAGTTCTACTATACAATTTAAACAATAGTATGTGGTCAAATAAAAAACAGAGTCCTTCTAATTCAATAATATGAAGCAAACTTACACGGCACTGTAATTTCCCAGAGGTATCCACTTGATTTCCAATTTCGCCACGCGTTATATTATACGTAAGCTGTATTAATATTAGAAAATAATATTGCTTCGTTGTATGTAGCCTTTTGTTTTGAGTTATTGAATTATATGTTCTAATAGTAGAGAATTTCTTTCTTAATGCTACTTCTTCTATTTGCCAAATATTCACTTTTTAAGTCCAGTTGTTTCGTCTGTGCTTTGTCAGTCAATCAGTCAGTAACAGAAGAGTTTTATACTTACAAATGCCTATAAATCCATATTAATATTATAAATTCCAAAGTGACTGTCTGTCTGTGACGTAACCACAACTAAACCGCAAATCATATTCTGATAAAATTTTATAAGGTGATACTTGAGGGTCTTGTGATGAACACAGGCTACTTTATAAATTTTTTCATTGTTTTTTTTTTCAGGAATTACGTTCTACTTTTAATTGTCCTTTGTAAATTGTCCTTTTTAAACATATATCATGTTTATCTCTGAAGGTTGAGCCCACAGTAACCATTTTAATATATATATGTAATTTAAATTTATCGGAATTTTGCAATTAATTGGCATTTCAGAGAAGAGTAAATAAAATAATTAATTGTTCCGAGTGGGAATCGAGCACACAACCATCGCGTTTTACAGTTAGTCGCAGTGCCACGGCGGCCTCTAAAAACAAAAGTCAAAATACTTTACTGTAACACAAACTCATTATAACAATATCTGTTTCAGTACAAAATCCCCAAGAAGGAGGAAATAGCGGAGCAACAGCAGCAAGAGCCCGATAACCCCCTGATGAGGAAGAAGAAGACCCCCGAGGAGCTTGCAGCTGAAGCGGAGCTTGAAGACCAGGATGAGTTCACTAGTAAGTGCCTTATTATTTTCTCGAAAAAATGTTTAGATGATTTTTATAACTTTACGTTAAATAATAATTATTATAACCATCATTATAAGAACTTCTAATAAGACAATGTAATATTTAACTTTTTTCACCAAAATTTGTTTTCTTATATCATTATCCATCTTCTGATTTAAGTTGATTTCTTATAAACAAGGTGTATCTTAAAAAATGATTCTTTGTCGATTGTTAATTCTTTTTACACACTTCCACTACTCAGGGATATTTGAGATGACAAGAGTGTCAAATACCTTCGAGCGAAAATTGCCCCACAACCAATACCAACCAACCATAGAGTAATAATTGTGATGTGTCAAAACCAGCAATACGAATTATAATTAAAACCAAAAATAATTAATTATAACATTTTAAAATAGGCATTAATCTAAAACATTACATTTCAGAACTGAAAAACACGATCGAGACGCAAGTGAACGAACTGAAGTCGCAGATCGAGAGCAAATGCGTGATGCAGTGAGCTGCCGATGTAGCTGTAAAGACACGCTATTGTTACCCCCATACAGAAAAAGCCATACAAGTTAACCATTTCGTTCAAAATCATTCGCGCTCACACATTTTTGTAGGAACAAATTCTAAATTTCATTCATTTGAATGTAGTTGGCTAGAGGCGTTGGTGCTTGATAATGAGCAATAATATTTTTATACACATACGGAGCGGAAAGCCGATCACAACGTTAGGTCAAAAAGTCATCGTCGCACGGTGCTGTGCGGTCGCCGAGCGGTCACCTGGCCGTTGGCGCGCATGCCGTCACACTCGAGGCACTCTCTAACTTCTTGCAGTTACCTACACACCTATTCATTTGTTTCATCCAAATTCCACTCAGCTTGAACAGCTTGATGTGTTTATGCTTACGCTGTCACTTTTGAGATTCAATCTTTTGCCTCTACATCTTTCGCTTGCGTGCCTATGCGTTCTGCGTATTGCGTATGCAGTCAGTTATTCAGTATGAAGCGTCTTTTGTTTAGGTGTACGATATAATTACATTACCTTAATCGACCTAGCCTTAACGTCCACATCGAATATAGGAACAATATTGTTAATACGGTCGCGATCGTCGTTTTGTTCGTACATGTCTAATATAAGATGTTTGATTAGATGTAAAGTAGAATAACCTCGTTGTGTTACCGTTGAGCGTTCAATCGTTGAATCAAGTTAGCGTATTCGTAGTTGACGCGGTTCTAATGTTTTATCGATGTTTTATGCTTAGGATTAAAGTGAGTTTGAGCAATCCTTCGAGCGATTAACGTTACGGTATCGACTTTTGTATCCGCAGAGACAGTAATAGGCAGAGAAAGTGAAGTGTTATGTGGAGAGGTCAGGGTAGATGACATTACAACGGCGGTGGTAGCGGATTCGCCAAGTGTTTAGGGCTAATGGTTCGGATGTTTGCCTCAACGTATTAAGCTGCAAATGCAAAAGATTTGTTATCGTCAAAAGCTGTGATATATAAATAAAATAAACTAACGCTGTGCGCCCGACGCGGCCCGTCCGCTCGCGCTACATACTTACTTAGCTTCTTGATCTCTTTAAATCTTTCACTGACTCCAATTTCATCTATAAGATCGACTCGACTTCAATGGGATTTACGATCGTCCACACTTTCTTCGTAGTTTACTATACAATACATCCGTGCTGTCAGCACAACATGTGTATTAATTCA
Organism: Heliconius ricini; assembly: GCA_018231645.1. Classification (NCBI taxonomy): domain Eukaryota; kingdom Metazoa; phylum Arthropoda; class Insecta; order Lepidoptera; family Nymphalidae; genus Heliconius; species Heliconius ricini. The sequence continues at coordinate 15,347 of DVQM01000086.1, read as the reverse complement.
GATTTTTTTTTATTATACCTACATCCTAAATCTGTATGGTATCGGTTATCATTATCCTAGGTGAGGTTTCAGATTCGTCTCAGTTGACATCTCTGACTTTATCGCATTGCAACCTACATACATACAAATGTAAATACGACAGACCTATTTAATACATTCAGATCTATTAAAGAAACTGCTCTATTTTCTGATGTTTAAGATTCAAAATATTTTCCTGCACTACTATTCATAAATATTTTCATAGCTTCTATAGAGTTATCTTCAGCACTAGTCGCCAGTCTAAAGTCTAAAGATGGGTACCTTCTAGCGAGGTATTAAACCCGTCCTTCTCAACTTCACATAATTTTAAGATATAACATAATTTTCACAGTGTATGTGTGTCTAGGATAGGTATCATGTATTACGGTAATAGTTCTATATATGTGCATGGCAATTCTAGCTAAACTGTTGTTCGTAGTCGATACAATAATAGCGTTAAGACATTGGACCTGTATGTATCTATGGATATAATTTTAACATGACCAAAATGTTTATCTCCTTCTACACCTGTAATATTGTAGCGTTTCATCTCCACTGTAGATACACTTTATTTTATTTTGCTCTCAAACAACACAGAGTTCAAGTAAAATAAAATAAATGGTATTGCTATCCCTAGATTCTATCTCTCTCTTTCTATCTATCGTAGATCTTACTATAATCTTCGTTGTTGACTCTCACGTAGTAATAGTGTTTTAGAAAAGTTATTTTGGTACGTAGCGAGGTTTAGATGTAATTTAAACATTTGAATAAACCCGCTAATTGTCACTAATTTAAAAATGAAACGTTAATCAGATTGTGTAATGTATGTATAATGCATGTTCGCGAGGCTCTTGTGTGTGCGGTGTCGTTTCTCTCTTTCCTTCTATTTACTTTGTTTCAATGATGTCTTTAGGCGCTTCGAAGCTCTTATGTACAATGTAAGCTTTCGGTGTTTGATATGTAGTTACAATTTCCACTGTAATTATAAATAAAATAATTATAAGTATTGAAATGTTGCTTAAGTGCGGATTATTGAAGGAATTTGGGTGATATCAAATCAATCACGTCACTTTATTGAACTATTTGGTAAGGTTTGTGAATATTTTGATGCTTGCTGCATCGATATTAATATTTGTTTTAGTATTATATTAATATATATTTATATAGTATATTAAAACCTTATCTGCTAGACTTAAAAATTAACTAGAAATCTCATTGCAGTTTGTTTCCATGTTTCTATTTCATTTATAAAAAATGTAATGAATTTACAAAGAGGTTTATACAAGGTAGATATGTAGTCTAGTGATAAATGTAAATTATTTAAATAAACAGATGAAAGCACTATCCAACACGTCAGTAGAATAATTTTAAGCTCTTAAGTGACTGACCAATTTCTCAGGTTTCTTCTTAATCAGTTGATGAATTGATCTTATGACATTCGCACTCAGGGTATTGTATTATACTATTATTGTAATTCATTCAGTTAGATTATTTAGATGTTACAATGACTTTTTGGCCGGCGATGGCACATAAAATCGTCTCACTCTTGTCTCTCCCAATTTCTTTACCTTATCAAGTAACGACTGAAACATCATTTTTAGGATGTTATTGGTTATTGTTATGACGCAATGGTAGCTTTTTTACCAAAATCTTTGAAAATTGTATGGAAGTACGTGAGATGTACACTTTTTATAGTTACATGTTTTGATGTGTACGTTGTTGTTGAGAGTGTGAGTGTGAGAGTTGCTATTGTATTTGGCATCATACAGACTTTTAAAAATAAGTATATATTTATTATTTTATAATTTATTATTGAAATTAAAGTATAAACGTTTTGATTGCTATACTATTGCGTCATAGCAATTGGAGCTGATATCGCTTAGTTTGAATAAATTAATCGCATTTTATACATATTGTTGAATTTGAATATGTTTTCAATGTAGATTAATACGCACTAGCACATAGGACACGATACGTTTACTATTTTGAAAATTTGGTAAATTTTGATAAATTTTGGTAAAAAGAGAAATTAAATGATTGATTAATACTAAAACTAAGACCTATATTTAAATTTACATTAAAACGAACAAACATTGAAAGTTATCAAATTTTTACAAGTAGTAATAACTTTTAAAGACCTGATCCAAATGTTCTATAACTAAGTACAAATATATCCAAAATATGGTATAATAAATTTTAATAGCAAAATTTAAAAGAAACGAAGATCAAATTTAGAAATATCTCAATGTCTTACATATGTAACAATTGTTATACGAACATACAGATCAGAATCGCAGGATAACACCATACAGTGACAATTAGGGACAACGACACACAACAACACAAGAGCTTCACACAGTATTTTAAATTAGTGTTATAACTTTTTTATAAATTCCGATTAGTATATAAATATATTTCATTTAAATAATAAAGAACTGACGTAAGTGCCACCAGTTGTTGCGCTTTCTATTCTACTACATATTTTTTTGAAACAAAATCTTTTCTATACTTTACGTGAAAATCTAGTTTTCATTTAATTCAAATTACGACGCACTGTCGAGGAAAATCGATAGCGAATCGTATGTTTAATATCTTATTATAAATAAAACCGATTCCTCGATTGTGTTTGTTTGTTTGATAGCATAGTGATATGTCAACACATTAAGTACGTTAGCTTTTAATATTAGTGACATCTAGTGTTAAAATTGCAAGTTTACCGAAATTTAAATGTAAAGTGTGAACCTATGCGGTTCATGTTGTATTGTTATTAAAGAGAAAGTTTAAAGTTATCCGATAACATTTAAATTAGAATTACGAGAGAATGAAAGTTTATTGTTGATAATGTTTTTAGGTATTTAATCGGATTGAGCTTTCGTGGACTTGTTAATGTTCGTTCCGTTCGCATAGGCTGTACCCAACTAACGTCTGTCTTTTGAGTTTCCGTCTCTCACTCTGTAGAAAGTAGGCTTTCTCGCTAATAATTATTTATATCTTGTTGCAAAGCATTGTTAAATTGATTTATGGGTCCTTATTAGTTATGTATAAAAGTTTAGAGGTGGCCATTTTCATATTGACTTTACTGTGGGTGTGAAAGTGGTTTATCTACCATGTTGTTAAATAATAAATAAACTACATTGTACCACCAATTGTTTTGTTTTATTTCTATCCCTTATGTTTTACCGTTTTTATGTTATAACTTGGTATTAATAAAAAAATAAATGCAAGCCGTCTATACCAATTTCAGGATGGAGTAGATCCACGAGAAGACAAATGTTGACAAACTAAAATTTGCACATGCATTTATTTTGTATGAAATAAACTGCAAATGTAAGTTTATAATATTTTTTTTCTGTGAAATACCTTTAAAATTTGACTTTTCTGGATTTTTCTTTTATTTGTTTTTATATTCGCACTTCTTGTCAAATTTTATAACTGTAGGTGCATGAGAAAGAATGCAACATAATTTTAACATAAATAATCGTATCTTTTCATCATAGACCTGAATACTTGATTTTAATTTCAGCTTGATAACTCAAGATAAATAGTCTTGACAGACGGACAACGAAGTGATCCTATAAGGGTTCCGTTTTTACCTTTTTAGGTACGGAACCTTAAAAACAGATAAACGATATACTAAATGTATGATATACTGAATTTAAATTAAATTCTATATAAAACTATGAAAAGTTTGTAAAATATTGTTTATTTAAAATTTTAACAATTAGCACTAAAGAATTTTATATACAAATTATATACACTAATGTTTGACAAGTATTCTTCTTCAAGTAAGCCTTTTATTTTTTTTTTTAATTAATTATAAGCTCATTAACTATTCCAGTATGGTAATAGCTGTCCAAAATCTATTCACATTTTTGTTTAAGTCAGATAATAAAGATAGAATATCCTGTAGAGTGGACCTAAGGAGACCAGAATGAGACTTCTCTGTTATATCAATAACAGCGCTGTCCTCTGACAACTTTGTTTTTAAAATTATTCCTTCACCAGATTCCGTATCTCCATAATCTTCATCTTTCTCTTTTATTTCTAAAGGCAATTCGCTTATTTTCTTTAATTTGTGTAGAATTGTGCCAAATTTCAATGATTCACTGCTATCTTCTGGTATTTTATTTTCCGAACTTTGTTCCTCGTATTTCTTAAATTTAGTACTTGTGATGCTTCTGCGATTTCTTGATGATGTATTGTGATGTTCATTTAATATTTCTTTTTTTGTACTACTATTTTTCAATTGTGCTGTAGCAGATTCACCTTGTTTTGAACTCCTCTTACTTTTAAATCTAGAATTTCTTTTAGGTTTTCTAAGTCGTTTTCTTTTACCATCTTTTAATGCTGACAGGCCGTTTTTAAAAGAATGACTCTTAGATATTTCTTTCAATTTATTAAATAAATTACTTCCGATTTCATCATCATTTTGCGATCTTATGTCATGTCTCCTAGAATATTTGTTTCTGATATTTTCAAATGCATCTCGTTTCGCACGATTTAAGTTTGTGTTTTCTGAATTTAATCTAAATATTCTATGAACTTTTCTTAAATAATTGTTAATATTGTCAACCCTTTCCTTAAGTGCTACGCCGTTAAATATGTCATCATAACTGCCAGATGATTCTTCAGATAATTCCAAATTTTTATTGCTTACGTCGTCATTAATGGCAACTACAGAACGTTTAGTTTTGATAAAGTTTTCATCTTTTCTTTGCTTACTTTTTTTCAGGTTTTGTAACTTACCACTGCTAGATTCATAACATGCTTCAACTTGTGTATTAGCAAGAACCCAAAAACCGAAAGATTTTGGTGGCAGATTGAGGAGTAATGTTTTGTATGGACGAACTCTTTTCACAACTGGGCGAATATCACCTTCGTAATACATAGCTCGATTGTTCACTACTATATTGCTGGAAAAAGTATAAAAAATATTTTAAGCTATTTATATATTTTTAATTGATTTATACTATTAATTCATGTAAATACTATTTGATAAAACTTACCCACTATGATCATGGCCCAAAATAAACTGCATGATGTCTCCACCTTCTTCTTTCTTACTTAATTTAATGGAGAACCGCGCTGGCTCTTCATCCATATTCACGCCATACAGTGTGATAGCTCCAGATACAGGTTTATGTCGTAGAGAAGTACAATGTGCAAATATAATTGATTGAGAGGAATCAATATCAACACTTAAAACTTTGTCACCAACTAAATTTTTAAATAGAAGTGCCATGTAGAAACTCTGGAAAACAGTAATTTAATTATTTTTACTTTTAATAACAGCATTTTAATTGAATCAAGTTGTTTCTGCTGTACGATACTGCACGTATAATAAATGAGCCGTAATATTTTATTTGTAATTATAATTACTTTGGCTGCAATATGAAAACATAAAATTAAATCGATTCAATTATCTAATCTGTTCATATAAAAACAAAGTTATATTTACCAAAGTCGGTTCATACAACTCATTTTCCATTAATTCTCTATAGTGTACTGAAAATCCATTTCTGGCTGAATATCCCAGACTCGTGATCCAATCAGCAGCTCTATCTAGCTCAGTATGCATCTGAGTATTTTCTGTGAGCCAGAGCGGTGTGTCACTATGACTGAGGAGGGTTAGCAGCTTTAACCTATCTTTTTCTGACATGCGTTCCAACTCCTGAGACGAAGAATTACTGCAAAATTTGACAATATCTCTAAAATGACCACAATTTACTCCATAATAAGTAAAATGAATAAATAAATAAATCAATTATACTTGAAATTGAAGACAAGTCTTACCTGCGCCGAAAGACTTCAATAAATTTTACTTTTCCAACCTCATACACTTTTAGTTGGTAACATCTACTCACCCATTTAATAATATGGCATCCATCATGTCATTAGACAGAGTAACGTAATCTTTAAAGTCACTCTTTGAGTCCTTATGTAAGCACAGCGTGACGTCGCCCCCAACCACATGCCAGTCACCTTCCTTTCCGGGTTGGAAGGTTTCGATGATGACACGAAGAGTTTCTAAATCATTCAAGTACTCTTCAATGGATTGGTTTGAGCATTCTGCATAAAAAATGTAAAATAAAAATTTGTTTAGCCTACCACAATCGTAAACATTTTATTATAAGTTTTCTATGAAAACACCTTTACAAGAAAATAAAAGAAAAATCTTACCATATCCAAGTTGCCAAAATATTTCTCCAATGTTTGCTTTATCGGCAACTGTCAAAATCTTTAATGCCGTATTAGGATCCCACATATCGGAGCTGGTCTTCTCATTATTGTTCAGTGCAAAGACGAGATCAAAGCCAGTTTTTTTCGCCCAATGTACAAATTTTTCCCATTGACCATGTGTTACTGCGAGTTGCCTTTTTTCCCAAGAATCTAAATTTTCAAAGTTTTTTTAACAGCAATTTATATATAGTATGTTTGTTCTTTTATGTTACAAATAAGGAGAACTTAGATATTAATCACAATTTACATTTAAATAAGCTCACAACTTTGACGTTTCCCATTTTACCGCCGAATTCTGGAGGCATTGCATTTTCGTCATTTGGAATGGAAGAACTCAATACCATTTTTTTTGTCTCGAACCAAAAAAAATGGCGTTTTACCAAAGCGACGACGTGAAAATATTTAATATTTCATTTCCTCGAGTGGGAATCCAACCCACAGACGTTTAAAACTACACGATTTTTTCCCTGCGCCACGACTGGTCTCAAATGTAGATAGCATATTAAACAATTTAATAATAACAACAAAACAGAAATCTTAAGCATTGTTTTCTCACTCATCAAATACAGCAATACTGTACTAAATATTTTTTTCATGCTTATACATAAACTAATATCATTATAGTATTTCTTACCATCATCTCTAAATAATTTAGTTAAAGTCAGCTTCTTAGGTCCGTTAGTATCGTCGATTGATATGGTGGAATTCTCGAAGGTCATATAAGAAGTGGACGGTCCAGCAATACGGATGAACGCGGGAGTGAGGGAAGACGCCATACAGATACATTCTTTGCTGTTAGAATAAATGTTATTCAAGGAAATGGATTTTTTGTGGTGAATATATGATTTTTTATAGGCTAGGCTACGTACACCATTGTATGATATTTTAATAAGTATAAAAATTACAAACTTTGTAATTTATTCAATTTACCCATACACCTTTATGAAACGACGTTTGTGAGGCGGGCGTTAATAACTGCTACACAGTTTGCGGTTATTATCGTTATAAATTATTATTTTGTTTGTAATTTTGATATGAATAAATTATTATTATTATTATTACTGTAAACACGACGGCTGTGGATTCGGTTTCCACTTAGGGAAGTTTAATTTCTTTCTCATAACAAAAGACACACACACACATAAGAACACGGCGTTGAGTTCCGCCACTCAACAAACAAAAACTTGAAAAATTATACAGTCTGTCAGGAACGAACTATCTTAATATTTCGCTTCCTCCGCCTACCATGCTATATATGGGATACAGCGTGAAGCTAAAAAATACTACTTTATAAATAACATATGTACTTACGTGTTATACTTTTCGCTTGAAGAGAACAAATATTTTGGATCAATAGTGAAGCTTAAAAATTTGCTGTCTACCAAATTAACGTGTTGTTCCGTACCGACCTTGACACTATATGTGTCCGCATCGACGTAAAAGGAGACTAAGTTTATATAAAATATATAATATATAAAATAATAGAACCAGCGATCCATGGCCGCTAAAACTAAAACTAAGTGTGATGTTGGTTGTGTATGCGCTTTTAGATGATATGTATAGGTTGATTTTTGTTTATGTTGCAGATAATAATATAGTATTTAGTATAGTTTAAAATTATCCCACTATTATTTTCTTTTGTTTAACTTCACGCGGTATCCCGCTTATAGCGAGGTAAATAGATGCCTATTAACTAGAAAAAAAAAACAGAATTATTCTCTTTTAATATTGTATAATTAGAAATATTTTATATATACGTGTATAAAAAATGACTAAAAATTTAAATTGAAAAATGGAATAAATATTAGATAATATATTTTTTGAGTGGAGGACCTCAACGCCGCGCTATACCTCGACACCAATGCGAAGAAATTGAAATACACATTTAGATAAATATTTCATTTCTTCAAGTAAGGGATCGAACCCACAAACAGTCGCGTTTTTACAGTCACACTTTACGCTCCTGCACTTCGATTGAACTATTATATGATAATTTTCCGTAATTTATTAAACAATTATATAAAAAACCACAAATAATAAACAAGCATATTCTATTGAAAAAATTGCATATACATTCCTAACATTCATAATACGATATGAGCGGCTTATAAATTTTAGCTTAGTGACTGCAACATGAAATACCTACTGCTGACTCATTAAAAACAACTTCCTACAATTATGTTTGTTTGATACAATAATTATTCAATGCAAAATGTCTTATTAGGCATATTATGTCACGTACAAAGTCAAAAATTTTATAGCCTTACACAGTAATCTGCTTAAGGCAGTATATCTATAAGGAAAATACGAAACATTCCGAAAACTCTCCGTTCCTCATATACGGACAATATCAATTTTAGTAGTGTTCAGAGGAGAGATGTAACGACGCGCTTTGTATTTTTACCAGAGAGAGGATATGAAAATATTCTATAATTATAAGTGGAAATTGACCCTACAGCCAGCGCGCTTGCTATCGAAAATTATACCATTGTGCAAAGATGACGAATGAAGCGAAATCAAAAAATTTTGCAAACTTGAAGATTGATAAAAATAAAACCAGTTAAGTACGAGTTCTACTCGCTCACTGAGGTTTCCGTACCGAGTTTAGGACTGTAGGTCAACGGAATGTACAATTTATTAAAGTTTTTTTAGAGTTCCGCGCTTCAAAAGGTAAAAATGAATTTTATTATCACTCTGTAGTCCATCTGTCAAGACCATTTATTGCTAGAACATAATTGTAATTGAATATTGAAATTAATATCCAAATTCAGGTCTATAATAGTCCTTTGGAGCACAGGTAAAATCTATCTTCTATCTATTTATCTTCTAAGACGCCGCAATCAAAAAGATACGGGCATTTATGAAACTCAAATCACATAGAGTAGGTACTACTTCTCTTAGATCAGTGGCTCCCAACCAGTGGTCCGCCAAAGCCTAAATATGGTCCGCGAACAACTTTAATTTTATGACTGGAGATGGTGAGGCGAAGTTTCTGTGTATAATCACAGTTTATTTTTATTATACCTACATGCATAGTGGTCCCTGCTACCAATAATGATATAAAAGTGGTGCTTGATCAAGAAAGGGTTTAGAACCTCTGCCGTAGATACATGTACAGTTACGAAATTTGGCACAATCTTAAAAGTAAACATTTGTAAGTATTTTATAAAAAACCATTACAAACTTATTACTAATTTGTATTTGATTTGATAAAACATGAGTGCATACGCCGGCAAACTTAAATTTGTCAATGTTGTTTATTCGAGTAAGAAGTGAGAACTTGCAGTACAAATCTATTAATCTAATAGCTTGTGATTTTCGCGACTAATGTGGTACAGGTACAGGACAGTGGATTCGATTTCCACTTGAACACACATTATTATACATCTGTGCAGACATTCATTTATGTGTATATTTAGATGTTGATTCGTTTAACAGATAACTGTCTAATTTTTAAAGTCAAAACATCGAACCCACAATCTTCTCGTTTACAGTCACACGCTTATGACACTGCGCCACAATGTCCTCGCGGAGAATTACAGAGGTTTCTCGTAAAAAGTTCCGAGAAGTTCCAATTGAGTTTTAATTAAAATTTTATGTTGGATAATCACAGTACTTTTTAATTATACATAGAGGTCCCTACTAGCAAAAATGATATAGAAGTGGTCATTGATCAAGAAAAGGTCGGGAATTCCAGCACTAAAAGGGACCCCTCTGCCTACTGACTACCACTACGACGTAAAGCTAAAAAAATACTTTTTTATATACAGATGTACTCTCGTTTCTGAGCGACAAGCAGATAATGAGCAGCTTACGCGTCTACGCGTCCTAGAAAGCTGATATTTAATATTTATGTGGGGATTATTTTCCAAAATTTTCTAAAAGTAAAAAAACCGAAGCTCCGAGCGGTAACTAGTTTTGTAAAAAAACTCAATTAATATAATTTAAATTTCTTCGAATGAAAATCAAACGGAATTTTTGAGCCATCACTAGCGAGGAGTGCACTTTGATAGTGACCTGTCTCTACATTTCACAGTAATGTTACTATGACTTATTTGTAAGTTGGAAATGTGCTTTTTTAAAATAACACTAAGATAAAGAACTGCCAGAGTGATGTACTTTTATTACCATTGTACTTTTATTACCATAACCTTTTGGTTATGGTGTTGTAAGAAAATAAAATAATACTTTTTTTTGAGCTTCCAAACCAAAAAAAGTAAATCCCTACGTCTGCCTATCTCTCTGTCACCAGGCTTTATCTCATGCACTGTGAGAGTTAGGCAGTTTTTCACAGATTATAAATTTCTGTCGCTATGTTTAGGTTGCCGCTATGATAATAAAAACAGAATAAAAACACTTTAACAATAAATAATTCAATGAATATAAGCCAAAAATTTTAATCCGAGCAATATACAAGATTTTATTGCCATTTTCATATATAATGGTACAAAATTCCAACACAATTCCACGCGATTCGAACTCAAGCATGGCAGGTTATTTAGTTCTCTGATCACTATAATACATTATAGTATATATGATTTACAATTCGTAATCACGAAAAGTAAACCAAAAGATATCCTGTACCCTACTGAACTCATGGTGACATTGGCAGTGTTTAATGAGAGCTGTCAAACAGAAAATTGTCCCATCGACGGCGCAGTTGTACGCACTCGGCCAGAATGTTGCATCGCGACTATTTTCTTTTGATCAACAGAAATTAAACATGCAAATCAAATCTGTATCAGCATATAAATATTATTAGATATTTATATAATATATTGTGTTTTAATATACTTTTAGTGAAAAACTATAATATCTTGTCTCGTAACGTTACATCTTTCTAGTCAACAAAAACACACATTTTTTATGCTCATATATTTTATAAGTCAATACTTCAGTAGTAGAAGTTGAAGCAGACAAGCAGACGTTGCCCTGTATTGTGATTTTTTTTGTTTATCTTTCTAGCAGGGTAGCCTGGAGAATGTAGTGTCAATTGCTGCCTGCATACCCCTTTACCTCGTCCACTGTCATCAACGTCTTTATAAATGCTCACCGGGAAATATAAAATTTCAATTTCAAAATTCACATTATCAATTCATGCGATAACATACATATTTTGAAAAACCTACGACAGAGTATTTTTATTGCTTATTTCATTATTTATCTATATCTTAAAGTATTTCATAAATTGACTTCTACTAACCTGTAAAGTTAGCTTTTAATAATGAAAGTGGTTTATTAGAGCAACACATAAGATTTTTCGAACCACTCTGATTCTCATTTTTAAAGCATCAAAAGATTATTATCAAGCTGAATAACTTTTGCTTAGGCACCGCATATCAAATGTTTCTGATCCGTGAGATTTATATATGCACATAAATACTCATCAGGGTAAACAAGTTCTCCTAAACACACTTTAATATTTACACATCACAAAATCCCGAGCGAAGTATATAAAATATGAATCCACATTTATATTTTATATAGTACTTTTTGAGCTCTACACTTACAACCCTGACTCCTGACGTTATTTTTAAAATGTCATCAAAATCACTTAAGGCAAAAAAATGTTAGGAAAAGGTAGGAATGATTAATAAAGGTATTTTCAACATTTTTAAAGTGTTATTCCACACTTAGGAAAGAAAAATACTCAAAGTGTACTCACCAAAAAAACTTTTGCTTGTGTAATGATTTTATATTTCCAGTTCTGATATTATCAATAATTTTCTTATAAAACCTAAACGATTTCTATGTTTAATCAAAATAAATTTTGATAATTCAAGATGCACTTTCAAACTTGGAGCGAAGCAAAAGAGGATCCTCTAGAACTACATGTTTTACTTAAGAGTATTTAAGGGTTACATATTTTACTTAATAGTTAAATAAAAGTCTTGATGTTATTGTTTTCAATACATATGTTGTTTTTGTTTTGAATACTTGGATATGTGTTATATGCCGAGTTATATGGTTTAGCTGGTCTGCTACAGTGCTCAAGGTCTGAAGCGTAGCCAACTATTTTATTATAATTACTTTATATTAACAACTGAATAAATTCACAATTATTGTTGAATTATTACCATACTACGTTACTATCATTTACCAAAACAGATAATAAAGTTTAAAAGAAAGAAACGAACGACGTCTGAATTAATAAATATATATAATCTACAATACTATAGATACAATTGTGACTGACGTTAGTCATCCAATTAACTCTTAATATGTATTGTACAGAATTTTATTTATCAAAATATGCCACTTATCTTAAGATAACAACGAAATTGGCAAACTTTTATCCATCGCGAGTGAAATTATTACTTTCGTGGAATACATAATAGCTGATTTAACTGTTATAAAGTCTAAATACTTAATAAAATTAGGTTTAAGTAAACTTGTTTATCAAAGTGAGTTATGACGATTTTTAAATGTGAAAATGGATAGTTCAAGTGATAGTAACATTAAGACAGAGGATGGTAATCTTCTTAAAAAGGAAATCCCTTCAAATTTACAAAAGATTTGTCTAGTGTGCGGTGACAAAGCTCTAGGGTATAACTTTAACGCTATATCATGTGAGAGTTGTAAGGCGTTTTTTCGTAGGAATGCATTAACTAATAAAGAATTCAAGTGTCCGTTTGCAAACAATTGTGATATAACCGTCGTAACCAGAAGGTTTTGTCAAAAGTGTCGTTTAGAGAAATGCTTAGCAGTGGGAATGGTTAAAGAATTCATCATGTCTGAAGAAGACAAAGCGGAGAAACGGCGCAAAATAGAGGAGAATAGAGCCAAAAAACGTCAATTGCCTGAGACTGATGAATCAGTGACTAGTTCTAAAGTGAGCAGGCGGGATGATGATATCCCTAATACCTACATAACTCAAGTTCCTGAACATACTATAGTACAACATGATGTCCTAAATAGTACTACATGTAGCCCACACAGCACAAACCAGTCTCCCTTAAGTACAGAAATGGAAAATTCAATAAACTCACCTCCTATGTATGTTAATAATCATTATGTGCCAGTTCAAAGCTCAGAACAGCCCTACACAATAAAAGTTCATCCAATAGATGAGAAAACTTTAATAACCCGAGCTATATACGAGCAGAGAATGATGGAGTCATACAATATGTGTGATAGCATGGACAGCATGTATGAACCCCCAAAACAGAATAGTATAAGGTAATTTTGTTATTTAAAATTATTTTTATTTTAATTTGCAACTTTACTGATAGTTGTAGGTGTGATTTTCACTCTTTTTCTTATTTAAAATAAGAATTTTCTATATTTAATTTCAAATAATTTACCATCAGTTCACCAAAGTGACTGTCTCAGATCTATGAAGAACGCAAGAAACCCAAGGAGATTTCATTATAATGTATAAAAAAGTTACATACAATTTTGCTCTATTTGTATGGTACTGATCTCTTGATCAGTTTACAAACTCCTGGTGCCCAGTTGATTTTACTAGTATCTAACTTTAAAATGTGATGGTTGTGGATTTACAAATTACTTAGAGGAATTAATTAAATATTTTAATTTTCCAAAACTGGTACTGGTAGAAAATATTGACATGAATTTTAATAATCTTTTTGCTCTTGACAGTGTATTTATTAATGAATAACTATAGGTTAGATCACATTATGACTTTCAGTGTAATTCATTGTAAGAATGTGTCATACACAACTATCACTATAACAGCTTGTCAATATAGTAAACAAAACTAGTTCATTGTTAACAAAAGCTGTTATTATTTAAATAATTTCATATATTGAATAGAAAATAGTGAATTAAGTGTCTTGAGCACTAGTTTTTTTTTCAAGACTTAAATTATTATTAGCATGATTATTTGAGGATTCATACTGTGTAAGTATATTGATACCAGTCTTAATTTTTATTTTATTGACAGTGCTAATTTAAATAATTTTAATAATACATAACAAGATATTTTTTGTAGCCCTTATTTAGCTTTGTTAATAAGGCATTGCACAGAGTTCCACCACTAGAGAGCCAATATCTGCAGACCCAGTATTTACATAGAAAGAACAGTGTATTCTTCCTATCTATCCTGCTATATGCTAATCTGAAAAATTACAATAAATGCTATGCGTAAAAGAACTTAGCCTATTTCATCAGATGTTTTATCGTTGAGGAAACTGGCTCAATCTAGTTTATCTTATTTTAAAAAATATCACAATAAAACTATAAATAATTGTTACTAAGTAATTGTTCATTTTCAAGTTGGTTCCTTGCAGCACAGAAAAATCTAGCTTCTAAGTAAAAATAAAAAAATACAAGTGTTTATGTATAGTTTTTGCTAAATGTTGTAATAAACTTACCATATAATCTAAACACATAGGAAAATATCCCGTGGACCTACAATTATGAAATTTTGCAAGAAGTGACAACACACAGTAAAAAAAGGAAAAATCTAAAATGAGAAAATTTATCAGATAAGAAATTTCATGGGAAAAATCATAACAAACTTATTATTGTATTTAATTTCATACCAAATGAATGCATATGTCCACAAATTTCAGTTTGTTTACTCTGATTTCACCAGTTTTTAATCTCCTCATAGAGGAAATGAATATACATAGGAATATATTATTTTTTATTAAAAAAAATGAAAATCATTCATATAAAAATAATTAAAATATTTTTTCTTCGACCTTTGGTTTTGTAATTACATTATACAAATTTAAAACAATGTTACAAGTAAAGTATCTACTAATTGTATGATTGCAATTTTAAGGAAAACAAATATTGTGTGTAAATACCTATATTTAGATTAGTTCATTTCTGAAAAGCTGTTCAGATACTTTAACATGTGATGTCACAGTTCAGCTATTTTGCTGAATATAATACAAATATGTTATATTGTCATTATTAACTCTCTTACTTGTGCCAGTAACGCAAAGCTTACTTTATAATTATCGGAAAGAATGATATAGATTAGTCTGCACACGAAATAAAGCTTAAAAACTACATTATTAATAAAAATTAATAATCATTTAAATATACTATAAATAAATTGAATTAAATTAGCTTCACGCTATATCCCGCATACAGCAGGGTAGGCAGAGGGAACC